>CAHIKZ030000313.1:1025000-1045000 GCA_903632075.3 Acanthosepion pharaonis | reverse complement strand
GACATTATCAGAAAATCAGAGCTCGTATAATTTATTCATCAACAATGTAATTAGGAAAGTTATTATGAATGAGAGTGTTTAACGTTTTTCTAATTCAGTGTAGAAATTTTTTTTGTGGAAGCGTTAAGTTTTGAATGACATTAAATTTTGTATAATAGCTATTTTATAATCGTCAAGGAATTCACTTTTATCTTTTAGAGTGCACGTGTTTATGCTAGCTGTTTTTTTATATGGGGAGGTAGTAAATATATATATATATATATATATATATATATAAGTAAAAATGTTGTTCAAATTATTTTTTTAAATTTAAGAGACACTCATAAATATTAAAGTTAGCTGAAAAGTCTCGGTAATTTATGGAGGACGCTAAGTGACATAATTTAATTTCTAATAAACGAAAGGGAGTATAAGTTCTTATTGATAATATTTTATGTAAATTAATATTTAAATTATTTTAGTTTTGGATTACCGTATATTTCGGCTTACAAGACGTACTTTTTCATAAAAATATCCTGAAAAAGACGTATGCATCTTCCAAGACGAATGTAAAGCCAACGCAAAGACTCAAGTAAGTTTGGACGGTCACCTAAATGGCTTGACTAATAGGGACGTGGATTTGTATGTTGAGTCATTACACTATAATGTTAGCTATTTATGTAATTCAGCCTTTTAAATGATGTAACCTCAGTACTTATCGGTTACAAGTACTTCCAAGACTATAAACCTTCCTGGAGCCAAGCCACAAACATGCTTTGTTTACTACCAGTGGTGGGAGCATTTCTGGTCTTGACTAGTATGTCATTGCCATGCAAACAAAATCGGACGGGTGATTTACGTGGTGCCAGTATGTGAGGGACGTATGGTGAAGGTGTTGTATGAGAATGAGTTTTTTCTTAGAAATTTCTTTCCAATATTAGGGTGCGTCTTCCAAGCCACGGCGTCTTGTAAACCGAAAAATACGATAATTTATGTTATATATTTTAAATAACATGAAGTTATGAATTTAACCGTTTTCTTTTAGCATTTTTGCTCTTTTCTATAAATACTTGTTACAAAATAAAATCCTTGTATTTCCTTTGATAAAGTTCCTCAGAGGACGAAACGCGTTGGCTAAGATAAGTTTACCATTTGTCTTTATTCATATATGTCCTTTTTAAAATATATTCTATCTGAAATTTATATATACATATAAAGTTTGACACATCGAGGAACCAGAGATCTGGTTTTTGCTAATAATACGATTTCCACCAGAAAATACGCCTTCTACAAAAACATCTGTCGGTGAGTAATTCCCATTTCTCTGTTTGTTACTCAGACCATATCCGAAAATTCCGAACATAAAACCTTTCTCTCTGTGCTTCGTTTCTGTCATATGGCTAATATTTAATAAATGTTTATCGTACTGATTATATTGTTACTCTTTCACTTATCCTGGTTTTATCAACCAATCTATCTATCTATCTATTATAAATTAATTGATTTAAAATATGTTTTTTTTCGCTACACAGTTCTAACCATGTTTCAAAAATGGAAGCTAAACCACGAATTTAATTTTGTGATTAAATTAAAGACATTAATTCCATTTCATCCTCAAGCGAATTTTGGAGTTATATATATATATTTATGAATAAAAATGACAATAGGAAAACTGGTAATTGCTGACGCGTTTCGTCCAATGTGGACATTATCAAAGCAAAATACGAAATTTATTGCGTCAGCAATTACCAGTTTTCCTATTGTATTTTTATTCATAAATATTTTCTTCTCTACTGGTTAAATCAGAGAAATTTTCATATATATATATATATATATATATATATATATATATATATATATATATATATTATTCGCCGATTTAGCACGATGGGGAAAGGGAATTTTAACGGCTGCTGCTGCTTTAGATGCATCACTCATCGAAAGAATTGAGCTATATGGCGACCGGTATAGCGTTCACATACATCACGTATATAATGCGTTAAAAATTCCCTTTCTCTGTCGTGAGCTGGTAGTCTAGGGATAAGGGTCTCTGGCTGATATCAAATCGGTCGAGTTTCTATTGCGGCTTGAAACAATCGGATGTCTATTCACACTGATGATACAGCGAAACAGTCTCTCTGTGAATGACTATAATTATTTCGGTTGGGCTCTCTAAGTAGAAAGTGTGAGTTTTTATAAAGTGACTATTAATGCTACTAATGCAGTACTTTTCGATAAAACGAATCGAGTTCTCTCAGTCACTGGTGTACTTATCTAAAAATAAATATGCTTAAATTTACTTTCATCTCTGCCGTGAGCCAACGGCTTAGAGGTAAATTCTCTGACTGACGCCAATTCAGTCGGCTTTCGATCCTAGCTAGAAGCAAGCAGACGTCTATCCACACTGATGAGCTGTGATACAGCGAAACAGTCTGTCTGTGGATGACAATATATATATATATATATATATATATATATATATATATATATATATATATCGTAAAACAAGTGTTTTTGTGGATTTACTTTCTTTGTTCACTTCCGGGTCATCTAATTTAATAAATGTATTTGGGCAGCATTCACTCTTTTATACATGTTTCATTAAAAACGACTGACAAGGTACTGCGGTTAAGATTTTTAGTTTCCTTGTTGTTGCCGGATGATGTAATTTAATAATTATTTATTTCGGCAGCAATCCCTGTTTTATACAGGTTTCATTGAAGATGATTGACAAAGCACTGCGATCAAGTTTTTATTATATTTTCCTTTAATATATAATTATTTTTTTGGTCAACAAAAGAAAGTTCTTGTACGCATGCAAGAAAAATATAATAAAAAGCTTAATCACAGCGGTTTGTTAGTCGTCTTCAATGTATAAAAGATGGATTGGTCAGTACTTAATCATTATTGTCACCATTTATTTTATAGTTCATATTATTTTATTTCAACAAAACAATGTCCATATTTTTTTCGTATAAATTCAAATTATTTCTGTTCGAATGCAGAAGTTCTTTTTGATAAAAATTATAACAAAAGCAAATAAAGTATTTTTAAAATTCAGAAATTCAGAAATTCTCAGAAATCTAAATACGGATTTATTTTACACTGTCAATAGGTAGCATTTATAGCGTTTATTAACAAACATATCTTTCATCACTGTACAGGGCATTTTTGAAAATGTGTCTAACAGATACAGACGCTAACAGAAAAAGAAACGAACGGAGAGACAAACACGGACGGGAAGGAAAAAGATACAAACGGAAAAGACGGACAAAAAGGAAGTGAAAGAGACTGACAAACAGGCACGAAAAGAGACAGACAGACAGATAGACACAAAAAAGAGACATGCATGAAAAAGAGACAGATGCGAAAAAAGTACCAGAAAAATTGACACGAAAAAAAAGACAGGCACAAACGGAAAGAGACAGAGATGAAAAGAAGGAGACGGCCAAGAACAGAAAGAGACAGACAGACACGAAAAGAACAATAAGTGACATACAGACAAGAAGAGAAAGAGTCGGACAGACTGACACGAACAGAAATAGAGAGACAGACAGACGCGTAAAGAGGCCGAGAGACGCGAAAAGAGGCAGGCAGACGCGAAAAGAGGCAGCCAGATATGAAAAGAGACAGGCAAGAAAAGAGACAGACAGACGAGAAAAGAGACTGACAGACGTGAAAAGAGCCAGGAAGACACGAAAAGGGACAGACAGACGTGAAAAGAGACAGATACGAAAAGAAACAGACGCAAAAAGAGATGGATAAACGCAAGACAGACAGAAAAGGGTGACAGACAGGAACTGAAAGAGACTGATCATGCAATATCTATAAATCAGTATTGATTTATTAAATCTGTAATATACTTCTTTTTTATTAATCATTTCACACCAGACAAGGCAACAGAGCTACTAAGACGCTGGAGGTTAATGGGTGTGAAAAAATATAAGAAAAACATTATTAAGGAGTGAGAACAATAAAAGAACAGGAATTAAGAAGGCAGAAAATAATGATTGACATTGCATTTAAATTATTGAAGATCAAATCTGACTGGGAAGCAAGAATCCGGAAGAGAGTTCTATAAGTGAAAAGAGCGATAGAAGAAACTGTTAGCATAGAACTTACGGTCACATCGAGACATTTCGACTATAAAATGATCTTGCTGACAATCTAGAACTGCGCTTAAATTTATAAAGTCGCGGTACCATAGGAAAGTTCCTCAAAACAAATACGATGAAAGTATTTATTAAAAAAAAAAAAGGCAGAGGGAGCCAACATTACGTCGGTGGGAAAGGGACTGAAACTGAGATGCCAGGTCAGCACGAATAACATTGCTGATTCTTCATTGGATTTTATCAAGATTTATTTTGATATTTTGATGTTTAAAGCTTTAAAATTGTATCCAAGCCTTTTAAATGACATACTATTATATATATATATATATATATATATATATATATATATATATATATATTAAAAAGACATTTAAAGATATATATATATAGTTTTAAGGTGTGCTATATTTATGGGATAAAGTCCTCAATATCAGAGATAGAGCGTATGTAAATATAAAAGTGAATATTGAATTCAACACTCAGAGGCAACAGGTTGTTTCATATTAAACGCAATCGTCAGGCGGTCTGACAATTGCATCTAGCATGAAACAGCCTGTCGCCATTGAGTGTTGACTTCAATGCCAACTTTATATATATATATATATATATATATATATATATATATATATATATATATAGAGAGAGAGAGAGAGAGAGAGAGAGAGAGATAGAGAAATTTGTATAGATATATGTATAGATTTGTTTAGAAACATTTTCGCCGTTCAATGAAATGTATTATTGGATATATTTTTACGTTTACAATTGTGAAATTTTTAAAAAACTTTGTCCGTATTATATATCTTAATTTTAAAACAACAGTCGACCCGGAAAACACATGAATAAACACCCCCAAAAAAAAACAAATCTTTTACTTTCTACCCCATTCTGAAGGATTATATGTGGATTTACCTTGGTTCCATTTTTAGAAAAAATCCCCCCCAAAAAAAATTCTTACCTTCGAGCCATGCTGATGAGAAGAGGATTTACCTTTAATTCGATACAAAAAAGCTGGGAAAATCTATAACAATTTTCAACTTCAATTGAGAGTAAAGGAAATAAATGTCAATGACTTTTTTTTTAAAAGTCAGTCATTTTCTGTCTTCTTTAATCACGAGAAACTTAAGGAAAATGTACTGAGATTTCGTTATTTAAGCATACAGAAAAAATACACATCCACGCATTTCATACTTTCGCTTTCGGGTCTGATTATGTTTTAAACGACGAAATACATTATCGGATATATTTCTAAACAAATCTTTCAGGAATGTTTCCAATCGTCTAATATATAATGCGAAGCTCTTCAGTAAAATAAATGGAGCACTTTGGCTGCTTGGCGTTTGTTTACGTTTGTAAAAAATCAATACGCTAGATTTGGCTGATTCGTTCTGTCGAGATTTAAGATGGCTCAGTGGTAGAAGCTCTGACACCAAATCGGTTGGGTTTCGATCCGGGCTTGAGTCATTCGTGTCTAGTCGCACTGAGTAGCTATGATACAGCGAAACAGTACTGTCTACGAATATTTATAGATATATATTTGTGTATTTAGGCGGCAATCCTTCTTTCATGCACATTTCATTGAATACGACAGACAAGGTGCTTTCATTTAGTTTTTTTATACAATTTCTCATGCGATCTAAACACGGTCAAGATAATGTGTCCATGTTCATAGTTGATATAATGAAAATTGAAAACATTATATAAATACATACACGCAACAAACTATTCCTTATCTAACAGTTAAAATATTTCATCCGTGAAAATGGATAAATGCATAGCCGAAAGCGCTCGGATTAAAAGAACAGTCGGACAGTTTTTTTTATAATTTATCATCTGAAAAGAAAAAAATGAGATCTCATGAGAAATTGCATAAAAAACTAAATCAAAGCACCTTGTCTGTCGTATTCAATGAAATGTGCATATATATATATATATATATATATATATATATATATATATATATATATATATATATATATATGTGTGTGTGTGTGTGTGTGTGTGTGTGTGTTGGAAATTGTAAGATAAAGTTTACTTGAGACGCGTTTCATCCGTTAGAATTTCATCGGACTGGGTTTGTTGACGCTGTATCAATGAACATGCGCATTAACGAGAGACGCTGGTAGTTTAAAAAAGTTTAAATAATTTTTTGAAAATCTTTTTCAATCGATCCATATTCGTTCTATATTCTTTCAAAATTTTGAAACTACTAGCGTCACTCGTTCATGCGCATGCGTAGTCATAACACCATCAACACAACCCAGTCCGGCGAAGTCCAAGCGGATGAAACATGTCACGAGTAAACCTTTTCCATTTTGTCTTAAATTTTACTCAATACTGTTTCTTGAAATATTTAAATATATATCTCGATATGTCATATGTGTTTGTGTCTGTGCGTGTGTTGTGGAGGAGCTGAACACCCCACAAAATATAGACATAAAAAAGTCATATCAAAAAGAAAAGCATGATAAATTAATTAACACCTTAAAATGTATTACCGTTATGACTAGTTCGTACCTTTCCCCGAAAATAAGTTTAGAGACGGAAATTACAAGAAAAATGCAGCGGCTAAACATTCGGTTCATTTCAATTCTTTAATATCGTGAAAAATTAACGACGGGATCTAATTATACCCAAGTCGCATGGATGCTGTTGAGCTACAGATGTTACGTTAGTTTTTCTTCTAGTATTTTGTTTAATCAATTCACCCAAAGCAAGGTAATAGAGCCACTAAGACACGAGGGTTTACTGACTGTGAACGAATAAGAAAAAAAATCACTACAGTATTTGTTGTTAACATTCTTTTTTCATTCGGTTTTTCCAGTTACGAGTCCTTTTTTCAAGCTGATCGTTTTGTGTTCATTTTGTTTAGTTCTTTTTTCGTAACAGATTCTGAGCTTAGAAAAAATTCGCAGTGTGAGATAGGCAAAAAGTAAGGCATGAAGCAACATCAGCACGGAAAAGGGCGCTCCTTTAAAGGCAAGGAAGGGCAAAAATATTTTAAATCAAGTGATAGCGATTGCTGTATGAGTCGTACGATTTTTGAATCAAGCACGGGCAACGCCAGGCCATGCTGATAGTATATATAATTTATTCGAAAACTATAACATAAATATGTTATAAAATGACTACAAAAATAGCCATCACTTAATAAGACACTAGAAGTGTTGAAACAAAATGGCTACTTTTGTAGTTATTTTATAACATATTTATGTTATAATTTTCGAATAAATTATATTTGCTCCACTCTATATTGAGCACTCTTATAAGAATAGTATTTTTAGTTATGGCACTTTATTCCGTATACACCAATCCTATACTTGATATATATATATATATATATATATATATATATATATATATATATATATATATATATATGATGCCATTAATAAAGGCATTATTTAGTAGCCTGAAGAAGTCCTTTTAAAAGATGAAACGCGTTACTTAGAATGTTTTCTATTTTGTTATATAATTATCCGCAATTGTTCTGTTCTACTGAGTTTATGCATCAGATTCACCCATCGTCGTGTTTTCTGACACAACGTGATCTTCTGCTTTTGGATGCAGGCCTTCCTTAAGTTTATGAATATCTGTTCCCTTATTTTTTAAAAACTGATACTGATTCGAATTTCTTGGACTGAACGTGCTAAATCCAGAACACTATAGACTTTTAAACAGTCCCATTTACGATAAAGTAATATAAAAGAAAATAACATCAAAGAGATGAGCATAAAATCGATATTCTATTCCAGGCGGTCCGTTGATTTATTGTTGAGCTGGATGCAAAACGCGCCCGTTTCCATGGAGATATTAATGATTAGCATAGTTAATAAAAGCAAGCGAACTTCATCTATCGGGCAGTCACACTCATAAAATAACCGAGAAAATTCTACATTTAAAGGAAATAATTTCAAGTATTTGACTTCTTTTTATAAGTTTTATAAATACTAAAGATACTCTTTTAAAAGTCGACTTGTTGGATTATGATTTTCGGATTAAAATTAAGGCTTAGCCAAGTGACTCTCAAACATTTTTTTAACCATGGACCACTTTTACTCCTAATTTTTTGGGATAGACCCCCCCGCCAATAACCATTCGATGAAAAAAAAAAGCTTATGTTATTTTTTACTACTAGGTAGTTTTAAGAATTGTATTATAGAAATAGTGAATGTATATGCTTTATTTCGAAGTAAAACTAATTTAATGAAAATAAACCTGTATTTAACAACTAAATTCTATGGAAGATTTATGTACACTAGTACAGAGTGGATGATTTTAGCAGCCATTGTTCCTGCTACTGAAGAGGTTAATACAGTGTAACCCGGATATAAGAGACCCGGATATAAGAGAAACCCGGATATAAGAGAGATTTTCTATTGGCCCAAATTAGAGCCTGTGTAAATGTATATAAAATAGACCAAACCCTGATATAAGAGAAACCCGGATATAAGAGACTTCTTCTCCGGTCCAGACAACTCTCTTATATCCGGGTTACACTGTACTGTTATTCCTTCCTTTATATATAATCCTTATTTAATTTATACATTAAATTTATTTTATTATTAATATTTTAATTTTTTTAAATATTTTATATTAATTAATTTTAATATTTTATATTATTTTATTTTATTAAAATTTAAAATTAATATAATCATTTATTATTAATATATTAAATGAATTTATATAATAAATTGTAATCTTTATATCATTTTCGTTTATTTAGATAATCCTTCCTTTATATATCCTTCACAGTTTTTATTCAACTTTTACCATCAAAATTTCCCGTAGAGTAAAAGGGACGCTACTTACATCGCCTGATTTCGTTCTCTGCTAGTTTTAGTGTTGTTTTTCTATTTTTAGTGTTTTCATATGGCGTCGATTATTGTAGAAATACCAATTCTCAGTTGTAACAACCGTTCCGAAATGAAATTGCACTGTGGACCCCCAATTGCCTATTTTTCTTTGGTGTGTAAACCCCTAGTAATGTTACAAGGATCCCGGCTGAGAACCCCTGGCTTAGACGAACGTAAACAGAGGTATCAGTTTAGGTAAACTATGCTATAAAAAGTAGGACTTCCCCGCCAATTATTTTGAGAAAAACGTTTCATTTTCAGACGAATGTCTTTATTTGTTTTGAATATAGTTATTAAGAAACCTTAAGGTACCCTGAAGTACCCGAGCGGTGGCTAACAACTCTACCAGACATATGAGTTGACAATTGGACTCGTTTCAACCCCAGAAGGGCATAAAAAGAATCGAGATCGACGTACAAACATGTCTATAGCTGTTTTTGGACGTTATATTTTTTTGGACGCGTCCATCTGTCCGTTTCTAGGCTGGAGGGTTTAGGATAGTTGCGTACTGGACATTTGCGTCCCGGACAAATGTGTACCAGACAATTGCGTCCCTAGACAAATAAATGAGTCCCTGGATAATTACGTACCTCTGATGATTTTTGAAGCTTTTAAAGGCAATTACCATAAATTTTGAAAAAAAAGCAGAGGTAGTAATCCTAAATTTTTAAAAAAGGAATAAAAGGAATAAAACAAAAAAGCTAAAAAGTTTATTTTTGTTTAAAATGCAATAACAGATTAACAGTGTTGCAAGATCGCTCTACACATCGCCATTATGTTTTTGTTTCATCGGAATTTTTATTAATAACTAGCAAGAGAGCCCGGGGATGTAACAGTAAGAGATAGATCAAGTATCGACCATCATAAAGACTGAAAAATTAAATTGACAAAGATTATTGTTTAAGGTTGACGGACACGCATGTCTTAATTAGTTTTTTTTTTGTTTGTTTGTTTTTTTTTTTTTTTTTTTTACGAATTGGTCAAACTCAAACTCAAACAAAAACATTGTTTTCAATCGTTATGAGTCTACCGATTGAATAGAATTTTATTATAAACAATTGTCTTGTAAATGGAATTTTTAAAGCATTCTGAATGTAAAAATAAAGAAAAAAGTGTGCAAGACAATAAGAAACACTACCTGTCAAAAAAAAAAGTGAAGTTTTGTTGAAATCGGTTGAAAAATGTAGGAAATCCGATCCCATATATAAACGAACACACATACACACACAAACAACCTGGGTTCTATAATAAGTATAACTCGATATGAGTTGTCCCCCTTTCATTCTGGCGACAGAATCGTGTTTTATCGTATTTTCAAATTGATTTCGTGCAAAAAACAATTGTGTTTTTCCAATTTTTGGCGCTGTCAGAACCACCGCAAGGTAATTTTACGCAGTCCTGTGAAGTTTTGTTGAAATCGGTTGAAAAATGTAGGAAATCCGATCCAATATATAAACGTACAGGCACACACACACACACACACACACACACACACACACACACACACACACACACACACACACACACAATCTGCGTTTTATAATAAGTAAGATAGTGGTAGCTGTAATTTTCCTCATCCAAAAATATTTTTCCACCAGTGTTTGATTTTTCGGAACTTAGCAATAGGTTCCAAATAAAAATATAATCTATAAAATCCAGAATCTATTCGATGCTTGTGGTACGCACTGCTGGAGTGAACTGAAACTGCTAGCTTCATTTTTTCTTGCTTTAAAAATTAAATTTTTCTCTCTTTTTTATTTATAGTAACTAACTTTCTGCTTGTTTAGAGTAATTAATGGTTTTGGTGTGCAAATTTCTATATTAAACAGCTCTTTAAAACAAAACTGATTAGAGGTACACAATTATCTACAGACACATGTCTAAGAATGCACATGTTCAGGACTCAAATGTCCAGTCTGTTCACCATATTCTACATAGATAAAGCCCTTCGTAAGTTGCGGGCTGTACTTGTGAGTACATTTTTTTATTTTTATTTTATATTTTATTTCCTTTGAATTCTGATGTGTACTCATTTCTTTCCGGGTGCCGACCAGAGACCTAAGGTCAGAAATGGCATGAAGACATTTTCCAATGAGCAATTCTGAAGAAAAGAATATTTATGGTAATCACCTTTAAAGCCTCAAAAATTATCAAAGGTACGCATTTATCTAGGGACGCAAAGGTCCATGGACGCAATTGTCTGGTACGTAACCGTCCGATCACCCTACGCCGGGGAGGTTTACAAAAATACATTAAAACGAATTTGCTATAACGATTACTGATATAATTAGAAAGACAACAGAATATTTATGTTTAAAGGAGTGGTTCCCAAATTGTTCGATGTCCACTGGTCTCAGTTCGCAAATGGATATTCTGTATCTTTGTTACATTTCCTAAGTGATATACGGTATATCAGTGTTATATAGGGATAATGTATCGCTGCCGAACACAGATAACCAGAGAGCAAACACAGGCGATCACTATTTCTACTCTATCCTCTATTACCATACTGATCACTATTTCTACTCTATCCTCTATTAACATACTGATCACTATTTCTACTCTATCCTCTATTACTATACGGATCACTATTTCTACACAATCCTCTATTACCATACAGATCACTATTTCTACACTATCCTCTATTAATATATAGATCACTATTTCTACACTATCCTCTATTACTATACAGATCACTATTTCTACACTATCCTCTATTACCATACAGATCACTATTTCTTCACTATCCTCTATTAATATATAGATCACTATTTCTACACTATCCTCTATTAATATATAGATCACTATTTCTACACAATCCTCTATTACCATACAGATCACTATTTCTTCACTATCCTCTATTAATATATAGATCACTATTTCTACACTATCCTCTATTAATATATAGATCACTATTTCTACACAATCCTCTATTACCATACAGATCACTATTTCTTCACTATCCTCTATTAATATATAGATCACTATTTCTACACTATCCTCTATTAATATATAGATCACTATTTCTACACAATCCTCTATTACCATACAGATCACTATTTCTTCACTATCCTCTATTAATATATAGATCACTATTTCTACACAATCCTCTATTACCATACAGATCACTATTTCTTCACTATCCTCTATTAATATATAGATCACTATTTCTACACTATCCTCTATTAATATATAGATCACTATTTCTACACAGTCCTCTATTACCATACAGATCACTATTTCTTCACTATCCTCTATTAATATATAGATCACTATTTCTACACTATCCTCTATTACCATACAGATCACTATTTCTTCACTATCCTCTATTAATATATAGATCACTATTTCTACACTATCCTCTATTAATATATAGATCACTATTTCTTCACTATCCTCTATTAATATATAGATCACTATTTCTACACTATCCTCTATTAATATATAGATCACTATTTCTACACAATCCTCTATTACCATACAGATCACTATTTCTTCACTATCCTCTATTAATATATAGATCACTATTTCTACACAATCCTCTATTACCATACAGATCACTATTTCTTCACTATCCTCTATTAATATATAGATCACTATTTCTACACTATCCTCTATTAATATATAGATCACTATTTCTACACAGTCCTCTATTACCATACAGATCACTATTTCTTCACTATCCTCTATTAATATATAGATCACTATTTCTACACTATCCTCTATTACCATACAGATCACTATTTCTTCACTATCCTCTATTAATATATAGATCACTATTTCTACACTATCCTCTATTAATATATAGATCACTATTTCTACACAATCCTCTATTACCATACAGATCACTATTTCTTCACTATCCTCTATTAATATATAGATCACTATTTCTACACTATCCTCTATTACCATACAGATCACTATTTCTTCACTATCCTCTATTAATATATAGATCACTATTTCTACACTATCCTCTATTAATATATAGATCACTATTTCTACACTATCCTCTATTACCATACAGATCACTATTTCTTCACTATCCTCTATTAATATATAGATCACTATTTCTACACTATCCTCTATTAATATATAGATCACTATTTCTACACTATCCTCTATTACCATACAGATCACTATTTCTGCACTATCCTCTATTAATATATAGATCACTATTTCTACATTAACCTCTATTACTATACAAATCACTATTTCTACACAGTCCTCTATTACTATACAAATCACTATTTCTACACAGTCCTCTATTACTATACAGATCACTATTTCTACACTATCCTCTATTAATATATTGATCCCTATTTCTACTCTATCCTCTATTACTATACAAATCACTATTTCTACACAATCATCTATTACCATACAGATCACTATTTCTGCACTATCCTCTATTAATATATAGATCACTATTTCTACACAGTCCTCTATTACTATACAAATCACTATTTCTACACTATCCTCTATTACCATACGGATCGCTCTTGTTCATATTATTTCTATACTATTTCTCTATACCAGCGTTTCTCACCCGGGGTTTCCCGGAACCCTAAGATTCCGCAAAAGGTCCCCAAGGGTTCCGCGAGAACAGTCTAATGCACTTTTGACTTTTTGTTTAATTTGTTATACGTAATATAACTAAACACACATTATAGAGAGGTTGTAGCGTGAAAAATATTTCTTTTCAAACGATGACTCGGGGACGCTTTTGAACATTATCAAGACTGGAAAGTGAGGTCTGGGAAGCTTTTGCCCAAATATGGCAACAGTACTCGATGTTCGGCTTGATCTATCTCTTATAAAGATAGAGGATAGCATGAGGAGTCAGGTACTTACTGGAGCGGTACAGGAAGGCGATCATTTTACCTTCCTCTTTAACAATCGATCCTATATAGAAATCCTACTAGAGGTCGTGTGTGAGTTTATTAAAAACCAAAAAAAGAAATCAAGAAAAGACTTTTGTGCCTCAAAAACGATTGATTCTTTTCTATCTTACGCCTTATCAACCTGCTGGGTTTATTTCTCAAATAGTTTCACATATAATAACTGACCGGACTCAACGTTGCTTAACCATCGTGATCGACCGAGAACTGTTATTTTCAGCGTGATTTGACCGTCAGCCACGAAAGAAGGAATAAGTGTGGCGTCTCAATTTAGAAAACATTGCTAAGAAAAAAAAGTGTTTTATTTCTCATAAATGACTATCCATAATTTACTGATAAAAAAATTACTAAGCATCTTCTTCCGTATAAATTATTTTTTTATAAACTGAAATGTTAGGCAAATGAATGACAAAGTGGAACAAAAATTCTATGTAACAAGTTTCAACCTCTAAGACTTCATCGGATTAAAGTAGGGTTTCCCAACATTTTTACGTCCTCAACAACATTCCACCGCCCACCTGTAAAGTAAATATTCAAAAGCATGCAGTGTTGATTTCAATCTTACTCTGAATGACTGCAATACACTTGCCTCTCCCCTACGGTAAAATGGAAAACACTAAAAAAAAAAAAAAGCTAGAACCTGTAAATCTTTAAATGAACCTTGTTTCTTATGCTTACATGAAAAATTAGAAATTATCCGATTTGCTGACAAAAAAATCTCTGCTAAACAAAAGGAGTGAATTAACTGTAAATTGCCAACACAGTTTACCTTATAATATAGCTAAGTTTTGTTTTGTTTTTTAAATTAGGTAATTTCATTTCTTATGGCCATAATTTGATAATTAAATAATGGCCCACACTCTACAAGTAATTATCTTATTTTTTTATTCGGAGTTAGTATTAATATTTATTGCCGTCAAGTTAGTCTTATATCTTATATAGATATTCCACATTTTTAATATTATCTACAGGCTCCTTTAAGAAGCTCCCTGAATCTGAAAATTAAAAAAAAAAAATCATTTCTGTTGAAATTAACTTTACGTCTGATTATCCTCCGTCCCCTCCCCTCAGCGTCCTTTGAAAAATTGAACATGTCATATTTGTCTACAATTACAATACATTTGTGGCTTACATGTTTTCCGTAAGTGCCAACGATTGCCTAAGTTCCGGTTTATCATGTAACAAAAAATAACTCCCCCACTACTACCCTCTTAGCTTAATTTTCTATTAGATTTTACATTTAATTAGTTGATCAAGATAAACACACAAGTCTATTTTTAATTCTGACCTTGTGTTTTCTTACGCCACCCAATTTTATATTTCAGAAAAGAGGTAACGTTTTTGCTTTTGAAATTTAAAAAAAGATATTTAATCACCAGTCACATGCCATTCGCCTGAAGAGGTACAACGTTGTACCGAAACACGAAAACATATTTTTGTTTTAATATCTAAAATAAAATAATATATATATATGTGTGTGTGTGTATATATATATATATATATATATATATATATATATATATATATATATATATATATATTAGTGGAAAATATACATACATATGCAAAATACATGTATATTTTCAGAAAAAAAATCCAAGAGGAAGAATCCAGGTAGAACTCAATGTCTAGGACAAAGTAAGGATATAAACACTAAAGGCTTAAACACTAATAACCATGGAATATAAGGCTTAAACACTAATAACCATGGAATATTAGTGTTTAAGCCTTTTTATTATATATATATATATATATATATATGCATGCAATTTTTATATATATTATTTATATATTATATATATGCGGTACTTATTGGAAAGCGCTCAATATCAGTGATAGATATAACATATTTATTTGGATTAATGTTTGTTTGTGACCCTGGGTTTCATGTTTGACGATCGCAGAGAGCGTGAAACCCAACTCCACAAGCTCAAATCAATCCAACTATATATATATATATATATATATATATATATATATATATATATAAATTAAGAAAAATGGAGTATAATTCCACTTCACGTAACATTTAATTTAAAGGAAGGCTCCAGGCAGAGAAGAGCTAAATATTATTTATTTTAGGAGAAACTTATTGAAAATCGCTACAAAATTGCAATTATGTGTTAACACATAATGTTTGACATACTTGTTCAAACGTAATTGCAATTTTGTAGCGATTTTCAATGTGTTTTTATATCTTAAAATAAATATATAATACCAAATTGTAATTGGTATGGATTATTCCAACGGTGACTTTTCAGTCCATGTGAGAGTTCAATGTATGATACAGAACAAATTATAATAATAATTAGGAAAAAATCTTAATTAGTCAATAATAAATTGATTTCGATGAATATAAGCATATTCTGACCAATTACATCTTATGAAATGGAAACAAAATATCCCAAACAGACAGATATACAAAGAGAAAAAAAAAAAAAAAAAAAAACAGAAAAAATAAATTAACCTTGAAAAGATTTCTTTGGGGGCTTAATTTATGAAGAGAGAGAATAGAAACAAGATTTAATAAAACGAGTAAAGCAAGGTAAAGTGATAAGAAGGTTAAATTTAAAAATGAGTTACAACAATGTGTTAAATAAAGTTCACAGAGGAAGGGGTTAAGATAGTGTCTATTTAAACAGCATGTTCATCATATAATCATTTACATATTTATTATACTGATAATAATAAAAATTACAATATACTTATAAGAAATATATATATTTTAAATACAAAAAAAAATAAATAAATAATAAAAGGTACCGTGTATATATATATATATATAAAATCAAGAACATACATCTACACATACACACCCTATATATATATATAAAATATATATATAAAATGTATATATATACACATGCATACACACATACATATTTACACATACACACACACATATATATATACATATATAAACAATTATATACATACACATACATATCACAACAAAAAGTAATAACTAAAATGATAATACACACACACAAATATATATATATATATATATAAATCAAGAACATATATCTACACATACACACTCATATATATATACACAATTATATATATACACAAATATATCACAAAAAAGTAATAACTAAAATAATAATAGACACACACACGCGCACACACACACACATATATATATATATATATATATATATATATATATATATATATATATATATATATATATATATAACAGGATGCATGGTGGAATGAGGAATCAGAGAGCCGAGGTCGAATTCCAGTCGAATCCATTACATTCACTTACGTGCTAATACACTTGGGAAAGGTATTAATCCTCTTCTTCCTCCTGCTATGGGTAAAATAGCAGGACAGAATGGGTTCTATAGCCTTGGATGGCAACAGTTCCAGGAGAAGTACAACTCTGAATTCAAATACGTTTGGGGATCTTGTGGCCCTTCAAAAAGTGAGGATGATCCTGCACAAAATTTTCACCACCATAATCATATCACATGCGCTGGTCTCTGGGCTGTCTCTTTCTAGGAACTGGGCTGCTTGACCTTCATACGACGAATACGACGGAGACTCGAATATATATATATATATATATATATATATATATATATATATATATATTTTGGGTAACAGGTTTGATTCCTGTTGGCGAAGCACATATTTTCTACGAAATTTCACGACCCTTCATGTCTGTAAATGTAATTTATACTATTTATTTAAAAAACGGAGAATTTACTTAATTTGTTTCTATTAAAAATAAAATATAAACAGGAAATATATTAAATAATTTAAATCAATTTCATAATATACGTATGTATATATCCAAATGTAGTAGCCACATCCTAACCATGTGGTGAAGGAATGTATATTTGTTTTCAATGTAGCAAGGACGTATAAGTTCGCCAGTTAGTCGTGCAAACATCGCACCTGCCCTGACATACATACATACAAAATTTGAATGAAACTGAAAAGAGATTCGTGTGGTGAAACCATTTCTGTCTGGCAACAACCCCCAAGTAAGAGGAAAAGAGTATAAACCGAAAAAGTTGTAGCTCTGAAGTTTTTTTATGACACCTTCTGCATTTAAACTGAATATATTCTCTAATAAATGAATTTTGTAAATGGAGAAACAATTTAGATCCCATGTTCTTTCTTTATATATATATATATATATATATATATATATATATTGGCAGCTTGTTTTCATTGAGACATGCCTCATCAAATAATTTAGACAAGTTTTGTCTTCTTATTTTTAATAGGATCCTCTCGTAATTACGGATTAGGTTCTTAGCATCCTTATTAAAAGAAGAAAAATTATCATTTTGAGGCATGTTCATTTCATTCCGACATTTTATTTCGGCATTGTGTTAATGTCGAAAGTACTTGAAATAAAATGAATATGCATCAACATGGTAATTTTCTTTCTTCCTTTAATAAGAATACAAAGAAACTTGTCTGTAATTACGAGAGATCCTATTAAAAATAAGTATATATATATATATATATATATATATATATATATATGACATATAATATATATATATATATATATATATATATATATATATATATATATGACATGTATATATATATATATATGTATATATATGACATGTCATATATATATATATATATATATATATATATATATATATATTAAATATAATTAATAAACAATGAAATCCCAAATTACCTCATATGGGTAATAGCCTATTTCGGCAGACGAAGATATCGGTCGTATGTCTTATCGACCCCGGTGTAGACTGAGTTCGTGTCTATACAGTTAGAGGTGGGGGGGCAGGAAGTAGAATTTAACTGTGAAAGCTTTCGTCTGACTGAAACATTGGAATGGATAAAGTCTGTATTAGTTTTTCGACAGGTTGATTTTTTTTAGCTTTTTCACAGTTAAATTGGATTTTATTGTTTATTAATTATACATGAAAGATTAATGGTCAGAGTTGAATCATACCCGGAAACAGTAGTATTAAAAAGTACCCGATACAAGAGTGAAAAAACATAAGTAAAAATAACATGTAGAGCTTTTAACTTTAAAAATCAGGAGATCAGTTGAATCCTCTACCTTGGTTTCAATCTTACGTTACCCTCGGGCAGTTTTTATCAAATGACCACCTAAGGCATTTTTATTTTTTTTAAACTAAAGAACGCTACATTATTATTTTCAAAAATAAATAAACAAACGCTCGACGTTGGGTGTAATAGAAAAGGTGGAGGAAGATGTGAAGAAGAAGAAGAAGAAGAAAAGTAAAACAAGAGTATTGTAAATATATTGGTGGGGGTTAAATTAAATTTTTTTATCTAGCTTCATATGCACTTAAGAAAAAATTCTGATATATAAGCAAGGATTTAAAACATCGGATTTCTGGTTTAAAAGGTTCTTTGGATCCGGAAATTATAAACGCTAATTTTTCCTGTTGACAGAAATTGCAAATATTGTCTTGATTGTTATATATATATATATATATATATATATATATATATATATATATATATTACAATGAATCATTCATACAAAAAGTAAATTAGTAAAGTTAATGAGATAAAATGGCGAAATCCCTTCGCTAACAAAATTTTAAAGATGCATTAACCCACCAATCACTCGATGAATGTTATGATCCTGTTTTTGTTTTTGTTTTTTTAATTATAAGCTCTATAAGGTCTTCCTTAAATACGCAAGTACTTTCGACTGTACATTCAGTCATCTTCTGGCATGGAAATTATTTTGTTTTAGGTAAAATTCAGGTAGCATCTGAGACGATAAAATATAATGCGAATTACAGCTTATAATTAAAAAAAAAACAAGTATCATAGCATTTATCGAGTGATTAGTAAGGTTAATGCATCTTTAAAATTTTGTTAGCGAAGGGATTTCGCCATTTCATATGATTAACTTTACTAATTTACTTTTTGTATGAATGATTATATTATTATATATATATATATATATATATATATATATATATATATACACACACACACACACACACACACACACACACAGACACACAGTGGAGTAATGGATAGCGGCTTGGATTGAGGAATCGCAGATACGAGTTCGAATTCCAGTCGAATCCATTACATTCACTATATATATATATATATATATATGCGCGTAGGATTAACACAAATAAAATTTGTCACAGTTGATTAATGTG
>CAHIKZ030000313.1:835000-1020000 GCA_903632075.3 Acanthosepion pharaonis | reverse complement strand
CATTTACAGCAGCCAAAGCGAAAGGTTGCTTTCTTTAGCTTAGGCCACCTTGGCCCGGACAGAAGTTAAATCTGACTCACCAGCAGCTTACAAGTTCATGGTACCATTTCCCATGTATTGAAAGAATCTCCAGATTGCAGTCCTCAGTTTTAAAAACCATAGATTCGCTGTTTCCCATTCGTGGAATATGACCTCACCTGGACAGATAAGACAGATAACCAATCTGCCGAAATAGTGTATTCTCCACATGTCAGTAGAATTACTAACAATACATATTATAAAGTGACCGACAATACATTTTCATAGCAAAATGACCAATAATACATTTTATAGTACAATTGCTGACAATATATTTTATAGCAAAATGGCAGTCAATACAAGACTAAAATCGTATAAAAATACATTTTTATAGTAAAATTTCCAGCAATACATTTTTATAAAAAAATATCCAATAATACATTTTGTAATGAAATTAGCAACAATTTACAAAAATATATCTAAAATATACATACGTCTGCCCTGAAAGTATAAAATTGCGTTCAAAACATATGTAGTTGAAGGCATAAAACTGTAAAAAGGTGGCGATAACAAAATCAAACAAGTGCGGAAACTTAACTATCTGGGACGCGTTTTAACAGAGGACGAAAATTGTGACACTGAAATCCGAAGCATATTGGCTTAGCCAAGGAAACATACCAAAAGCTAAAGAGGAAGTAGAAACAGGAAAATTTTACAGTATTTACATTAGTCGGACTATTGTCCTCATCTTTGTCGCCATATTTGTCACAACGTTTCGGCCGTTGTACGCTCCGGCCTTCTTCAGGTGGTTGGAATTTCGAACTGAATCCTTTATTTCGATCGCTGGAGTAGACTGTTCTAGTTCCACGTGCCATGTTTGATGGATGACAGTTATCAGTTCCCTCTGAAAGTTCTCCACTGCCTTACCAGGAATTGAACTCACCTTCTTTGGGTCTGTTCACTGGATCTAACCAACGCCTTTATCCACTGTGCCATATGTCCTTGAGGACACATGGCACAGTGGATAAAGGCGTTGGTGTGAAACTGTCACTCTCCATGCAGTGTTGATTTCTGTATCCACACTGTTTATATATCTCTCTGTGTATAAAAGCTTCCATGTTCTTTGCCTTTTCTTATAGACACATATATACGCTCGGACATATACAGACAGGATGTCAAAAAATCTCTTCTCATCTCAGAAATATAGACAGGAAAATTTTGTCAGAAACAAGGAAAAATATTAAAATGCTACATGATATCTGTCCTCCTGTATGATGGCGAATGCCGAACAATCTCCTCAAAGATGAAGAAGAGACTTGAAGCAACAGAAATAATGTTCTACAGAAAGATGCTGAGGATACCGTGCACTGAACATATGAGCAACGACGATGTTTTGGAGAAAATGGAAACAAAAAAGAAATTGGTACTTAACTTTAGGGAGAAGTTTCTAATGAGGAAAGAGGGCTTGGAAAATTTGATACACACAGGGCAGATTAAGGGAACGAGGGACAGAAGAAAGCAGCGTGTAACATACTTGATGGGCTTCAGGAAATGGATGGCAAAACAGAATTTGGGAGAAATAACAAAAAGAAAACTTATTAAGAGCTAGAAGGTACAGGATGATGTGGATGGCCATGATCGCCTACGTCCTGAAGAGACACGGCACATAAAAGAAGAAACGTGCCGTACTAATTAGTAGGAAAAGATTGAGCCCAAAGTTCGAATTGCAAAACGGAAAGACCAAAATCAAACAAGCGCGGAAATTTAAATATCTGGGACGTGTTTTAACGGAGGACGGAAGGTGTGACACTGAAATCCGAAGACGGAAGATTAAGATAACCAAGGAAGCTAAGCAGGGTACTAAGAAATAGGAAAATTTGTCTAGAAACAGCACTAAACTGCTACGTGATATCTGTCCTCCTGTATAGCAGGGAGTACTGAAAGATCTCTTCAAAGATGAAGAAGGGACTTGAAACAACAAAAATGTGGTCCTACAGAAAGATGCTGAGGATGCAAGGGGCTGAACATGTGAGCAACGACGAAGTTTTGGAGAAAATGGAAATTATTTACACTGTTCGGACTGGTGTCATCATCTTTATTGTCACATTCACGACGTTTCGACCATTGTACGCTCCGGCCTTCTTCAGGTAATATACGTTGGAATTTCGAAGCGAAGCCTTTTATTTCGTCTACCGGAGTAAATTTTTCTAGTTCCACGTGCCATGCCTTTTTTCGGATATCTCAGTTTCAATTATTTCCCTTTAGTAACTCAACTCTCCAAGTTTTTCTTCACCTCCGAACTCCCAACTCTTTGGGTCAAGTCACTGGATTACTTCAAACAACACTTTTATTCACTCGGCCATGTGTCCTCGGATGCGGACAACAGTCCAAATAATGTAAATGGTTACAATGTTACAATACCTCATCTCAGAAATATAGACAGATAAAAAGGAAACTAATATTTAAAATCAGGAAAAGACAGTTGAGATTTCAGGGGCACATAACTAGGAAAGAGGGCTCGGAAAATCTGATACTCACAGGGCCAGATAGAGGGCCAGAGGAAAATAACGCATAACATACTTAGCGAGCTTGAGAACATGGATGGCGGAAAAGGCTTAGGAGAAATAACACAAAGACAAAGTTTATTAAGAGCTACAACAGACGGGACATTGTGGAGAGCTTTGATCGCTTACGCCCTGAGGGGACATGACACATGAAGAAAAACCGTTACACGACCTATACACCCATGGGTTATAGGTAGGGAACTCTAATTAATACCAGATTTTTATTTTATAGGTAAGAACCTATAAATAATACCAGATATTTAGTTTATTGTTAGGAACCTATAATTAATACCAGAATTTTTTTTTATAAGCACGAACCTATAATTAATACCATATTTTTAATACCGGATTTTTATTTTAGTGGCCTATAATTAATCCCAGATTTTGATTTTATTGTTAGGAACCTATAATTAATACCAGAATTTATTTTATAGGCGGGAACCTATAATTAATAGCATATTTTTAATACCGGATTTTTATTTTAGTGGTCTATAATTAATCCCATGTTTTTATTTTATTGTTAGGAACCTATAATTAATACCAGATTTTTATTTTCATAATTATTACCGGATTTTACAGCGAATATTAATAGGGGAATATAACTATACTGCTAAAGTATTCATTTAGAATTGTAATGATTTGAAATCTTTTTTTTACATGCGAAGAAAAACGCAGCCATTTACAAAATCTAAAAGCATGTCATACTTTCTCTTGTAAATATGAACAGCAACTGTTATATTTAGCAGGCACCATATGGTAATTAAACTGATTCTTTTCTCTAGTTTGACCTATTTCTAATATTTATTTATTTATTATAAAAAGTCTACTGCCTTTTTCGCTAGAAAAATATGTGGGATGAGAATTGAGTGAATGTGCTTATGTGTGCATGTCCATACCTAAGTTTCTTTTATCCGAAATTATTTTTAGGTTGATTTTATACAATGTAAATGTTATCAATAGCATCAAATCATAAGCAAAAAATGTAATCATGTTGTTTCTTTTTGGTTTCAGTATTTAATTGCAATTATCATTGGACTCGGTTTTTTTTTTGGGAGGGGGGGTTGTAAAATATAAAAGTTGTTTTGTAGGACAAAAAGCACCTCAGATAATTTTTTGTAAATCTTTCACAAAAATAATAATTTTTATTGAAATTTTAATTCTTTAAGTCTTTTTATTGTTCACTTTCCTCAATAGTGTTTCTCCTCCTCGTATTCTCTAACTCACTAACCCTTTCGATCTTAGTGGTTTTATTGCCTTGCTTGGAGGTGAAATGATAAAAAAAACATCGTCATGTTCTGTCTTCAGAAAGCCTGTTTCTTTATTGACCTCTATTGACCCGAAACTTCTCATTCTCTTTCAATCCCTGCAAAACTTACCTAAGGTGAAACGATTAAAACATAACTCTATTATCAACAAATATAGTCGGATTTGGCACTGGATTTCTTATGATTTTCATAGCTTCTTCCATCTTCTTCTTTATGTCGCATGTCCCTTAATGACACAAGCGATTGTGGCACTCCACAATTTCCTGTCCTTTGCAACTCTTAATAAATTTTGTCTTTTTGTTATTTCTCCTAAACTTTGTTCTGTCATTCATTTGTTCAAATTGTTTTCCTCTGTCCCTATTGCCTTCAATCTATCTTGTGAGTATCCGATTTTCCAAGCCCTCTTTCCTCATTATGTACCTTAGACACCATGGTATTCTCAGCATCCTTCTGTAGAACCACATTTCTGTTGCTTCAAGTCTCTTCTTCATCTTTGAGGAAATTGCCCAGCATTCACTTCTGGACAGGAGGACAAATATCATGATTTCAGTGTCGCACTTTCCGTCCTCTGTTAAAACTCTTCCTAGATATTTAAATTGTTCTACTTATTTGATTTCGGTATCCCCGATTTGTAACTCGCATGTTGGCCAGATCCTTTTTGCTAACAACCAGGAATTATGTTTTCTTTCAGTTGTTATTTAATCTTTTCTTTTAGCCTTCCTTCACTACCTTCTGTAGGGTTTTTTGTAGTTTTTTTTTTTTTGTGTCTCTTGCACTGTGTCATCTCTTATGTTCTTAAGATTGTGTCCGCCAATAAAATCCTGGTAGGATTTCTAATTCTCTCAGAATCGGCTTACTGAATGGTTGAATAAGTCCGGTGAAAAGACACATCCTTGTCTTACAACCCCCTTATCTGTTGAACTCATTTTCTATCTGTATGCAGGTTGTTTGTTTCCAGTATAGGTTCTGGATTATTCTAATATCCTTCCCAAATATGTCGAGGTTGCTAAGCAGTTGCAACAGGTCTTTGTGGCATACTTTATCGGACGCCTTTTCATAATCTATAAAACACAGGTACACGTCTTTCTGTATTTGTTTTGCTCTCTCTGATATCATTCTGAGCATAAATATTGTGTTCCTTGTTCAGCTCTCTTTAACGAACCCGCACTGCTTTTGTCCTATTTCCCATCTGTTTCTACTGATTAGATTCATTAGAATTCGGGTGATAAGTTTTCTTATATGGCTCATTAGGCTGATTGTCCGATAGAGTACACATTCGTTTGCTCTTGGCTTCTTAAATAGTGCTATGAAAATAGATCTACTTGGGTTCTTTTTCCAGTATATCACCACTGTAGTAGAGTTAATTTATTATTTCTGTAATGTTGTCTGTGCGAAGTCATCTAAGGCTGCCTGCGGCTCTATTACAATTACGTCTGGCCCTGCCGCTTTGCTTCTGTTCAATTTGGCCAGTGCAGAGTTTTTCTTTCTCTTTCTCTGATATCAGCGTAACGTCCTTGGGTTTTATGTATCCTGTTGATGAGCATCTCTTTTGTCCTGTTAGTTCTTATTTTTTTATGCGTATCTGATTTATCTGTAATACTCATCCTTTCTATTTTTCATATTTGTTGTAGAGCCATTCCTCTTTAATCTGCCTGCATGTGTTCCTCATTTCTTTGTGTAGTGTCCTATATTCTCTTTCATGTCTTTGCGTTGTTTTTTGTCCCCTTTTGGTCATCAAAGGTTTCAAGATTAAGCAAACCTTTTGCCACTGTCCTTTTCTTTCGACGATTCTGCGTTCTTCTTTTGACCAGATTCTGGACCCGATCCATCACACTGCATACTGACCATATATTTACAGATTAAAATTGCAAACTCTATTTTTGCCTATAAATACAAGTGGAAAGCGGACATCACTCTTTTGAATTCAGGCGGCCTGACGATTCCGTTTAGCATGAAACAGCCTGTCGCCTCTAAGTGTTGACTTCAATGTTCACTTAAGGTAAAACTATAATATATATATATATATATATATATAATAAAAAGGTTTAAACACTAATATTCCATGGTCATAATTTATTCCATTGGCATCGTAAATACGATCCAATTCATCAGACCTTTTGAATTTGTAGGTCTGATGAATTGGATCGTATTTACGATGCCAATGGAATAAATTATGACCATGGAATATTAGTGTTTAAACCTTTTTATTATATCATTACTCTGTCCTAGACATTGAATTCTACCTGGATTCTTCCTCTTGGAAATTTTTTTTCTGAAAATATACATGTATGGGTATTTATATATTTTGCATATGTATGTATATTTTCCACTAATATTATCTATATATATATATATATATTCCGGTACCAAAGTACGTTGTTACTTTCTGAACAACTTAATGGTGTCCGTACTAAGGGATTTAAAATGAGACTTGAAATAAAATAAAAAAGAGTGAGGAAAGGAAGGAGATATTGTAATCAGACTAAACTATGTTGTTAGTGGAATAAAAGGAGAGGGAGAGAGAGAGAGAGAGAGAGAGAGAGAGAGAGAGAGAGAGAAACAAACATAGAATCCAAGAGGAGGTTGAAAGAAGACAAACAAAGCCATTAGAAAAATGCTAATATTTCCAACGATGCTTGGAATACCAACCATGGAAATCAATAAATTATTCCCCCGCCCCGGAAGTGTACAGTCCCACCCATTTCATAGTCACCCATCCTTTATTCCCCAAATATGTTCGGCACTAAAGATTATTTGCATAATGTCAGGGAAGAGAGACAAAGCAGTTGTACAAAATCGATAAAGCTCATCATGTCATCGGATATGGTTGGTGCTCAAGTTGCATCACTTCCTGTATACGGGAATGATGGGTAACTAACAGTTTCTTAGCTTGAAGGGAAATGTCTTAAACCTCGACTTGTCTGTTAAAAAATGTGGGTTACCACGTGAGTAACGAACTCACAATGAGATAGTCCTGCGGGACTAGCTTACTAATCAGACAGAGAAAATTAGAGAAAGACCTACTCGAATATGAGTATCCATCATAAATAACATTTAAACAAAACACACACACAATATATATATATATATATATATATATATATATATATATGATAAATATAAATACAAAAATTGTCACTTAGCTGATTGATGTTATATTCAGCACCCCGACTCCAGAGGTTCGTAGACGAACTTTTTTTTTTACAATCATTCGGTCCCCTCGTCAGGAGGTATCTCCAATTGACTGCCGATTTTCTCATTTTCTTTATTTTTATTTTAAGTTAGAAAATAATTTATGCGCTTTTTATTGTTGTTAGGTTCACTTTTTCTTCTTTGTGTGTGCGCGCACGCGAGTTTTCACTCTTTCTCTCTGAAGTTAAAACTTTAAAAAGCTAAAAGCTCAGGGTCCAATGCTAAAGTCAACATGGCTTTTATATAAGACTGATAATAATATTAAACACAAAGACACACACACACATATTATATATGTATATATATATTAGGATGGATTTTTATTAATCCGACATATTTTTTTATCTCTGTAAACGTTATCAGTGGATACTCGTATTTAAGTAGACGCTTCATTAATATATTAAACCGTATATTTATTTATTTTCACCTACCGACCTGAATGTTCGAGAGATGTTAAAAAAAATGCGCTCTTCGGTAGGAATCGAATCCGCTTTCCCGATGTTCGATTCTTGCCGAAGAGCGCAAATTGGTTTTTTCTCCTGACCGTCTGTTTCTTCGTGGCCAAGCGGTAAGGCGCACTCGGCTAAACGATGACTCCCTCTACACGTTTACAATCATTACGAGCAGACACAAATTGGCATCTGTTGTGATCGGAGTTATCATGCTAGTACACCCGGAAAAAATGATTCATGTGGTCTGTAGCTGCTGGACAAGCCACTGTGATCCAAAAGGAAGTTTATGCTTTCACCTGGTATTTGCTCATTTATTGCTCGCCCACTGAGTCTAAGACCGTCCTACTCGACCCAGGGAAAGGAACTCCCGATTGCCACGGGACAGTAATCTAGGTCAGTAATAACTGGGCAGTACTAAGATAAAGCAAGACGAGATATCCCTAGATATGTACAACGGGTTGGGAACAATCTTATACGGGAGATTAAATAAAGTGTTAAGTTCGAATTTCTCTGATTTCGTTATTAACATGAGGGTAATAATGAAACTAACCGTTTCCTTATAAGGAAACATTTGGTATTCAATGACCGAACCGTAAGCGTTAATGTCAGTTGAAATGTATAAAATATTTTTCTTAAAACACTTAAAAATTTGATTGATTCGTTTTCTACGGTTTATCAACCCTTTGCAGGTTATTTAAAGCCAGAAATTATCTTTTTAGATTATAAGGTTTTTGGTGGGAGGGGAGATAATAATGATTTAGTGATACAAATCTTACTAATTACCCCATAGTTGGGTGTTGAAGGTGGATTCTTACCTTTCCCAAGAGTATTTGCGCATACGTGAATATAACGAACCCAACTGGAATTCGAACTCGTTTCTCCAATTAACAATTCCAAGCCATTACCCATTACACTATCTGCACATCTTAGCTTACAGCCCTTGGTATTCCCAAACGGTCACCGATCTAGGTACTGACTAGGCTCGACGTTGCTTAACTTTGGTGATCGTACGGTAACCGGTGTTTCAATATGATATGTTCGTAATTCCTTTATGACACTTGCACATAGATGCTTAGAGTACCTGATATTCTCAAGTGGTCACCCATCTAGATACTGACCAGGCTCGACGTGGCTTAACTTTGGTGATCATAGGGGAACCGGGTATTCAATATAAGATGGTCGTATGCCCTTTATACCACCGGCTTATACATGCTTAGCGCACTTGATATTCTCAAGTGGTTACCCATCTAGATACTGACCAGGCTCGACGTTGCTTAACTTTGGAGATCGTTCGGGGACCGGTGTTTCAATATGATATAGTCGGAAGTCCTTTATACTACTGGCACATACAGGCTTAGAGCACCTGATAAGTGAATTTAACGAAGATGTTATTCATTACCCCACCTGCACATCCAGGCTTACAGCATCTGGTATTCCCAAGGGGTCACCCATCTCGGTACTGCCCAGGCTCGACGTTGCTTCATTTTGGTGACGTCCGCAAACCGGTGTTTCAACGGGATATGGCCGTAGATTTTTCAGTTAAATTCGACATCTCAAGTCCACTGTTATCCCTTATTCTAGTACTGATGGGAGTTTCCTTCCTAACCTTTTGTTTAAGATAGTGTGGAAGGTGAACACCTTATTTTCACTTCTATTAGTTTATTGCAAAATTTCCAAAAGCTTG
The DNA here is from genome assembly GCA_903632075.3 of Acanthosepion pharaonis. NCBI lineage: Eukaryota > Metazoa > Mollusca > Cephalopoda > Sepiida > Sepiidae > Acanthosepion > Acanthosepion pharaonis. Next base: position 1,010,825 of record CAHIKZ030000313.1, on the reverse strand, counting down.
CATACAAAAAAAGAAAAAAAAAGAAAAAAGAATTAGTCAAGTAAATAGTCTCCATTATTTTTAACAACTGTCGCACATCGTTCTACAAGCTTGTTGAGACCATTTTCATAAAAAAAACCCAAAAAACTCCATGTTTTTTGTTGGAACAACGTTGTAAGGCAGCTTACGATTGACTATAAGGAGTCAAAATCTTATGTTATTTAAATGATTCCGTAGAGACCGGAACAAATGAAATAGGAGTAGATAGGTTCGCCTATCGCCCCGTTCACACTCTTCTATGGTCTTTTGAACAGGAGTAGAGGTTTATCGCTTGTTTATCCTGGTTAGTATTGAGTTTCCGGATCCTTCTAAAGTCTTCTACTCTTTCGCTTGCGTTGGTCCTTGCACCTTGGTGGTGTTATCTCCTTACTTGGAGTGGCGCCTTTTACTCTGTAACCCTCTACCTCGAGTGGCTCTTGCGCCTTGTACAGCGTGAATATTATTGCGAAAAAAATCCGAAGAAGACAAGCTAGAAGAATACGGTGGGTGTTGGAGTGTTTCCCATTTGAATTCTTCTGCAAGTTTCGTTTTGCAACATGCTCTCTTTCGTTGTCGTCGTAGAAAATGGCGCCTTTTCGATTTACCAAAATTGGCCGTTTTTTCTTGAATAGCCGCATTGAAATTTCTGGTTTGGTCGCACTAATTCATTGCAGTTCTTGTTTGGCCGGCTCGCCAAAAGGACAGCGAAACCTTCACTGGATGCAAGCCGGCTTTCGCCACGGGAATTTCAAATTCACAGGATTATTTCCAACTCATTTTGCGTCGAATGTTATCATAACCTGCGCATTTTCGTCCACCAGAGTATATTTTTCTAGTTCCACATGCCATACCTCTTCTGGATGTCTCAGTATTAGTTATCCATCTTTAATTCATCTCTCCAAGTTTTTGTTCACCTCTGCTGTGGCGAGGTATTGAATCCACAAGTTACTGTATTCAGTCAACGCTTTTATCCACTGGGAGATGTGTTCTCAAGGACACAAACGTCATCGAACCAATCTTCGGAAACGGCAACATGCAGATTGACTATTCTGGGCTCAGTTCGAAATTCAGACATATCCTCTGAAGAAGGCCGGAAACGTCGTGAATATGACAACAAAAAATAGGAAAACAGTCCGAACAATGTAAATAATTACAATACCTCTTTTCTGAAATATAAACAGATCCTGAAGTAGGTCGGTGCGTACAACAGCCGAAACGTCGTGAATATGGCAGCGAGGATGAGGACAACAGTCCGAGTATTATAAATAGCGTAAATAATTACAATACGTCATATATGAAATTTCAACAAATCCTGAAGAAGGCTGGTGCGTACAACGGCCGAAACGTCGTGAATATTGTAGCGAAGATGAGGACAACAGTCCGAACAATGTAAATAGTGTAAACAATTACAATACCTTATCTCTGAAATATAGACAGACCCTGAAGAAGGTCGCTTCGTACAACGGCCGAAACGTCGTGAATATAGCAGCGATGATTAGTACAACAGTCCAAACAATGTAAGTAGTGTAAATAATTACGAGCTTGATCTGTTCTATCAAAAAAAGTGGCTCTCACGTGTCGAGTTTGGAAACGACTCCAAGTCTTTTCAAATGGCGAAGGGCAGCTGAGATATCGATTTTCAAACTCTTAGCAATCTCTTCTGTTTTATTCACCACGATGGTAAGCAGAGCGTTTTTACCGATATCGTAATGTTACCCGGAGCGTTGTTAATCGTTTAGATTAAAATCACTCTGATGAAACTTTTTGATTGTTTTCTGCCGCAGTTCCGACGCTTAATCTTTTCCGAAATTCACAGAGCATAATATGGCGAAAGGGCAACTTTTCATCCCCTATTTTTAAGGCATTCATCTGTAGACAAAACGTCAACATTCAACAAAATCCGCCATGCAACTGAACGATGCAAGGTTTTAATCTAGAACACACCAGAAATCGGCAACAAAAGAAAAACCAGTGACAATTAAAGGTCATTTTATATTAACCATAAAAATCGAGAACGGCCATTTGCAATGATCTGATATTAACATATGCTACACAGTTTTATCGTTGCTTATGTTGGAAGTCTTCAAGTGATGTGGTTTTTGTTTTTTCGTAAGGCTCTTTCTCCGTAATTCTGTTGTGCTAGTCAAATGAAGAATTATCTTTAAGTCTGAATTTCTGGGATGAGGAGTTATCATTATTTACTATTCATTTTTTCCAGTGATTGTCTAGAATCCGTTCCTTCACGAGGGCGTGTCTTGCTTATACCTCTACTCTCTGTGTTCTCCCAGAACTGGCCTTGATTGATAAGGCCGGTGGAACCAGCTTTCGGACTCTACATTTGTATATGAATGTCATGTCTGTGCCAATTTTTGGAGTTTTCCCGAACGCTGGTATATCACATTAATCCTCAATGATTTGACCATTTCTCTCTAAATTTCTGGGATGGAGAATTATCACCATAAATCAACGATTTACATAACAACATTTCATGGCTATTTTCCGATAAACATTCCTCTATGGTACCTAGACTTTATGAATTTAAACATACGACTAGACTGGCAGCTACCTCTCATTCTTTTACAGTCGAAATGAATTGATGTAACCGTAAGTTCTATGTTAACAGTTCCTTCTTTCGCACTTCTCGTTTGTGGAACACTCTCTCGACATTTAGCTTTCCAGTCAAGTTTGATGTTCAAAAGTTTAAATGCAATGTCAGTCGTTATTTTCTATCTTCTTGCTGCTTGTTCTTTTATTGTCCTCTCTCCTTAATAATGTTTTTCGTTTTTTCATATTATGTCACACTCAGGGACTCTTTGTGTTTTAGTGGCAATATTGTCTTTCTTGGGGTTAAATGATATAAAATATTTAGGTTACCCTAAATTGATATTGCTGTAACCTAGGGAAGCTTACAGAATAGAATAATCCCACGAAGATTGGTAAGGAACGATAACGCTTAGGACAAGAACATCGCATATAAGATTCGCCAGCGGGGCGTAGTAGAAGTAGTCAACTGCTAGAAGTAAGTCAAGAAAATTCCACAATGAATCTCCAGCTGCAGGATAAATACTAACCTCTCCACGCAGTCAGATGTGGCACAAGGTCGAATTTAATGTGGGGCATCCGAGCCCGTATACCAATATAAAACGGGGTCGGGTAGCTGTTTCCCGAGACGAGACTCTGCCCTTCGACATAGCTTCGTTTGGGAATCTTCTCTGGCTGGAGGCAGAGATTTTTATCGGCACAGTTGGAGACGAATCTCCAACTGTAGACCAACATACAGTTTTTACTGTTGTATTTACGTGAATGGGGACACACCCATTATCGTCCGTAGGTATGCTACAACAGATATACACCTGATGAAGGCTGGAACCGAAATATTATGATAACAATAATAATAAGAGTGATTTCAAGGGAAAAACCATCTTTTTGACACTTCATTTTTTTTTTTTGAGGTCACAAAGGTCCAAGAATGCCATTCTTTCTTATTCTTAACGTATATTTACATGGTAGCAACCCAAAAGGAGGAGATGATTTAATGAAATGTGCGTTTTCTGTTTGAATTTCTAGGGTGAGAAATTATTTACACAATTTATATTCGGTGTATTGTCCTCATGTTTGTTGCTTTTATCACAATGTTTTGGGCGGTTTGGATTACAGCATTGAGCCAAGTAGTGTTTAGATTGCACTCAACAGAAACAGACGAGCAACTACAGAGCAGTATTAAAAATAAGAACTAGATGATGTATCCCTAGACATGGGCAATAGAATAAAAACAGTCGATCCCCAGAAACGAAATAAAGGGTTCAATTCAGAATACCCAGTAGGTTACCCAGATTGATAATGTTATGGTCCGGTTCCTTGTACCACGTTGATAGTCCAAGGTAGAACCAATAAAGAAGAACTCGAATACGGATATGGAATAACACAGATATATTACAAACATGAATATATACAGAGAAGTAGAAAGTGTTAGTACGAACAATCAGGTTTAGTAGTAATTGTCTGAACGCGACTCTGTTTTGGAATGCCTCTGAATCGACTGACTGACTCGCTCGCTCTTACTGACTGACAGACTCCTGACGGACTTCACTCCAGACTTCAGACTGAACGGTATTTAGTCACCCCCCCCCCACGAGAGCATCATGTGGCACAAGACCAGTTTAACGTGGAATCTCCGAGCCCATGGGCTCGGCCAAAATATGCCCATTGAACCCGTATAAACGGGTTCAGGGTCGGTTTACCTCCCCGAAAGAGACTCCGCCCTTCAGCGTAGCCTCGTTTGGGTTCCTCCCCGCCCGAAGGAAGAGAGTTCAGTCGATCAGTCGATCAGCCGATCAGCCGGTCGCCTGACTTCGGACTGAACTCTCTGCTTCCTCTTGAGGCGCAGTATTTATTACGTATGGCATAGTCCATTATGTTATTATGAGTAAGGTCCCATAACAGATATACACCTGATGAAGGCCGGAAGACACAACAGTCGAAATGTCGTCATAACAACGACAAAAATAAGGACAATTGTCCGAATCTGAATAGTGTAAAAAAAAAAAATGTGACTCCTAATCAAAATGCTTAGTGATTCAAAAACTAAAAAGGCCATAGACTGCACTATTGATGCATATAAATATAAATAATCAATGAATGATTTTGAATGGTAAAAATTTGTTTGAATTGTCTGTAGAACAAAGTTTTTTTTATTTTTATTGTAAGAGTTCTGAAAAGTAAAAGCTAAAACGATGCACAATAGAATATATATATGACAAAACATAAACACGAATAATGTTGTGGTGATCTTGCTACAAAGAGGCATGTAACCATGTCATATTCTCATACATAAAGGCCTACAGGGGGTGCTGATATGTTGCTCAGCAAAAACGACCAAGTAATCTGGTCTGGTGCTCTTGTTATATATTTAGAAAATCTTGGTAAAATTCAAAGAAGAATCTGCAATGTTATTAGTCCTGATCTGGCATCTTGGTTTCAGTCCCTTTCCCCACCGCCTTAACGTAGCTTCCATGTTTATTTCCTATATATACTTTCATAGTAATTATTCTGATTAACTTCCCTCTATGGTACTTAGACTTTATGAATTTAAGTGCAGTACTGGATTGGCAGTTAGGTCTCATAATTTTACAGTTGAAATGGAAACGCAAGTTCTATTCTATTAGTTTCTTCTCTCACATTTCTCGTTTGCGGAACTCTCAAATATTTAGAAGATTTTTTTTTATTTTGTCAACTTGATTACTTAACTGAGTAAACCTATTCTCAAGTCTTTGTTTTAAACCATCGATCAATGTCTCAGAAAAAAAAAAAACATGTTGTTTCTTGACTTGAAGTAATTTGTTCTTCTGTCTTCCTGTCAAGGATAATCTTTAAGGATTTAAATACGTCAGCCATTGTCATTTTTATGTCTGGATTTCTAGGATTACGAATTGTCATCATTTGCATTTAGTCTCTTGTTCCTTTTTTTTCCTCAGCTGTTATGGAGAATTTTTTTCTCTCCCGAGGGTGTGTCCTGTACATTCCACTAGCCTCTGTGTTCTAGAATTCTCTTGATAAATTTGGTAAGGTTTTATATTTGTATAGGAATATCAGGTGGTTCGTACCAATTTTCGATGGAGTTTTTCCGACCACCTCCATTGGTGTATCACATCGGGTCCGTAATGATCTGATAATTTATGTTTGAATTTCTAGAATGGGTAGTTATCATTATTTACGTCCAAACCATTGTCCTAATCTTGTTTAAGACCTAACGTTTATCCGGATCGACTGATAGCTGAAGAAGGCACAACGGCCGAAACGTTGTGATAATAAAAACAAAAATGACATTAGTTCGACTGTAAATAATGTAACTAACAGCAAAAGCCTTTCTCCCTTGAAAATCAGCGTAGGAAATGCTATTTTTACCAGGATTCGAACACCGAAATACGAAATAATCATAATAAGTCAGCTTAATCTACACAAAAGTAACACTTTTATGCTATTGTTCACAAAATACAAGACTTAAGAGCCACTCAAAGTAGAGTCTTAATGAATGAAGCTGTAAAGGTGTAAGAGGAGGAAGTAAAAACTTTCGTTATGAGGATATGGAGGATAGATAACGGTTGACCATCTACTTGGAGATGTTAGATACATGAAATATAAGATTTTTAAAAAATGGTAGAAGGCAATCTTACCAAGTTAAGAGAATGCGCTTACCTTGAAAATCAGCATTCAAGATCCTGGCGTTTTCCCAGAATTTTGGTACTATTTTTTTTTACCACGGCTATACAGCTGAATTTATAACATTTATTAAGTATGATTTAAATCTGGTCCAGGCCAGAGTGGGGCACCTGGTGAGAATCGCAACTCTTTCAAAAATCAGCGACGCTGTCCAAAAGACCCTGAAGCATAAAGTTGCTAACTTCCTGCTTGCTCGGAAATAACTGAAGCGTTTTGAGACATGTTACCCTAATCGTTTGTATAGCACAACCGAAAGGGATTTATTATAGCTGGGCAGAATAGAACCAAATATACGCGTTGGTATTGTTATTATAATTAAAAAAAAAACAAAAAAAAAAAACTTCTTTTCTCACCACCCCCCGGACAGAATTTGATAAGCAGAGCAAGGGTCATTGTCTTATTTATGCAAGTCATTCAAACGCGTTTGAATACAATGGCTAGGTCGACCTTTCTTTCCTGTGTCTAATACAAAGTGACATCACAAACCTTATTTTTATCTCTTCCCTGAGCCGCCTTTTGAAATGACAATTATTTCAAGGCCGCGATTCCTTTAAGGTAGCAGAGTGGGTAGTTTAAAACACTGGCTGGTCAAAACACAACGGTTCAATTTTCAGATCGTCCTTTATCAAAATAGGAAACATTCACAGCTTTTTGAATGCGTCTATTGCAAAATGAAAAAAAAATTACAAATATTTTAAATTTTCAACATAATTTCCTCCTTTGTCAATGCACTTAATCGAACACTGAATCATATAGGTCGAACATTATAATGTGAAAATTTAATAAATGTTTCAGGTAAAGGATTTACTGATCCACATTAGTGGAGATAAAATACATGCATGTACTTCTCGTTTTCTCTCTCTCTCTACATTATATATATATATATATATATATATGCAATTTTTTATATATATTATTTATATATTATATATGCGCAGTACTTATTGCAAAGCGCTCAATATCAGTGATAGAGCTAACATATTTAGTTGGCGATCGCAAATAAAGTGAAACCCAGGGTCACAATCTCACGTCAATCCAATTATATATATTAAAGACATTTTCATTTATGTTTAACGTTGTTATTTTATAGATACAAGTATTTAAGCAAATGCTCTGTTTATGATAAACAGTATTAAATAACATTTACCGGCCTGAATGTCCGAGAAATTTTCATAGAAAATATACGTTCATAGACAGGATTCGAACCTGCATCCTATACGGAACCGTCATATACGCTGACGTGCCTTGACCATTCGGCCACCATGAACCTTATGGTAGACAAGGTCGAATTTACTGTTATAAACTACAATCTTCCATGAATCTCGTACATTCATAACTGCTCTGGCGTATCGAATGTAAACAAATGACGTCATATGTTAAGAAATGGACGAGTCCGACAATTTATTTATTAAAAGACATTTTTATTTATGTTTAACGTTGTTATTTTATACAAAAACAACAAATTTAATGATAAACAGTAATGTCCGAGAAATTTTCATAATTCGTTCATAAACAGTATTCGAACCTGCATCCTATACGGAACCGTCATATACGACGTGCCTTGACCATTAATGTTATTTAATACTGTTTATCATAAACAGAGCATTTGCTTAAATACTTGTATCTATAAAATAACAACGTTAAACATAAATAAAAATGTCTTTAATAAATAAATTGTCGGACCTCGTCCATTTCTTAACATATGACGTCATTTGTTTACATTCGATACGCCAGAGCAGTTATGAATGTACGAGATTCATGGAAGATTGTAGTTTATAACAGTGAAATTCGACCTTGTCTACCATAAGGTTCATGGTATGTCAGCGTATATGACGATTCCGTATAGGATGCAGGTTCGAATCGTCTATGAACGAATATTTTCTATGAAAATTTCTCGGACATTCAGGCCGGTAAATGTTATTTAATACTGTTTATCATAAACAGAGCATTTGCTTAAATACTTGTATCTATAAAATAACAACGTTAAACATAAATAAAAATGTCTTTAATAAATAAATTGTCGGACCTCGTCCATTTCTTAACATATATATATATATATATAAAAGTGAACATAGAAGTCAACACTTAGAGGCCTCCAAGTGTTGACTTCTATGTTCACTTTTATATTTACACACGATCTATCTCTGATATCGAGCACTTTATCCCATAAATATAGCACACCTTAAGACTATATTCCTTCATATATATATATATATGTGTGTGTGTGTGTGGGGGTATACAGATAAAAATACGTGGCTAAGTAATCCAAGTGTATCCTAATAATATAAAATATTAAAATTGCTTCACAGATAGAGCTCAATATATTTATTACACAGTATATATATAAATTACAAATAAATGAAATTCAAAAATACCTTACCTGAATGGCCATTTCGCTCCGCAAGAGTTTGTCAACACTAAAAAGTTGGATAAAATAAAATATGAAGCCTAACCTTTTTTTAAAATTTGAATGACGAAGGAAAAGAGAGAAAAAAAGAAAAGACTACAAAAAAAAAAAAAAAAAAAAAAAAAGTCTCATTCTAACTTTTCGGTAATGTGACTTTAAATAAATATTCTTAAAATCTTTAGTTGCATTTTCAACTTCTTTTTCTAATATATATATATATATATATATATATATATATATATATATATATATATATATATATATATGTATGTATATATTTGCGACGTAGGGTGGCCCTTAATAATTAAGTATAACTCAAGACTTCAATGTTAAAATAAAACAGTATTTAATTACAATACTTAACAAAAACAAAGAAGTAAAAGTCAACCAAAGATAATTAACCATTTCAGTGAATCCCTTGTTAGTAGAGCGGCTCGGCTTAACGTCCGCTAAATCCTAAATTAAAACCCAAATCATCGACGCACAATAATTCACACTAATTCGACTGGATAGTTCCACGCAATAATCATCGCAGTCAGTAGCCTGACACCGCTATTTATACATCTGGTGGAAAACATATATTCATAAGTCCAGAGTGTCACGTTCGAATCTCGGTATCGGTAGTTACTCATTTTCTTCCTGTATGATACCTCCTCTTTTTGAGATGACATCTATGGAGTCTATATCTCGTCAGTTTCGGTTCAATATTCAAATGTTATGTTGCTGTTCTTTTTTCTTATAGTGTACCTCCTTGGTTCACTAATTTCTGGTGGCGTGGATATGTCAAACATGTCATCAATATTTCCACTGGTACCTCTTTTCGTGGACTTACTAAATCTGAATCCCTGTTTTAACTGATTAAGGTGTCGCTTATGTTCCCACCTTTGTCTCTGTAGCGTGTACGCCATTTTTTTTTTTATCACGCCGTCTTCCCAGAAATCTTTTCCACGTTGGTACATTAAAAAAAACACTTTATGACCAGGTTTAAAGTATTTTTTTATATTATTTTGATTCATTGATATTCTCGCCTTCCTTTCTGGTAATAATTTGTTAAATACGGACTTAATCTTCCTGGCGAACGTCAGTTCTCCGGTGACATTTCAGACACGGTGTTCAAGTTTGGCGTTATTCTGACTACTGTAACATTAATCCATCTATCTCCCCTCCCTCCGACTTTTTTAGTGCCCCTTTAAGTATCAACAAACCGCTCAGCTTGTTCATTACTTCTTGGGTGATAAGGGGACATTGTAATATATTCTATTGCTAATGATTTACAGAAACCCTCAAATTCCCTAGACGTGAATTGTATGCCGTTGTCTGTAATGACAGTCTCGTGTAAGAAAGTTATAGTGACCGTGGCAGTCGGTTTTCTACATGTCAATATTTCTGGCCACTTCATGTAACTATCTACCACAACTAGATAGTATGCTCTGTTTAACGGTCCAGTGAAGTCCATGTGTATTCTAGACCATGAAATATTAGTTTTTGGCCACGGTTGAAATTTAATAGATGGTGCCTTCGCTGCCAGAGTCCAACCTCTGCATGATTTTACTAAATTTTCAACATCTTGGTCCATTTTCGGCCAATAGGTATAACACCTTATTAACCCGTTCTAGGGTTAACTAACCATCAATTAAAGTTACACCACTACTAACCATGAATATATCATACACGATTTTGAAAATATCAATATATATATATATATATATATATATATAAATATATATATATATATATATATATATATATATAAAGTTATGAAGAATTTGGTAAACCGAATTGGTAAATCCAAGGAGGATGAAATCCTGAGAGCTCAATGTGAAGAACAGAGCTAATATTTAATGAACAACAGACACTTTTACCTTAAAAGTGTCTGTTGTTCATTAAATAAATATATATATATATATATATATATATATATATATATATATATAAATCTTTATTTTAAATGTTTTACATGCAGGCACTTCAAACTTTATACTTTGAGTTAACATTAATAGGAACTGAAAAACATATTATTCAGGTAAGAACATCAGGTACTGAAAATTGTAATTAAAAATAGGGTACTATATACTCATGGTTAGTGTTCTAGGGTTAAGGATTTCATACTTGAAATTCCTGGATGTCCTACGTGAAACTTTTAGCATACGTTTTTGCAATGATGCTGGTATCACAATTCTTTCTGCGTACATAAGTACATTGTTACATATTGAAAATGAATTGCTTCCAGTAATATAATTTTTTCTTCAAATCTCAATTGTTTCTTCATTTTTATTATAAAGTCGTCATTTTCCGCTTTAACATTTTTTTCCTCTAATGTTACGAGCATGTCTTTCCCTGTATTATATAATACATTCTTAATTTCATTTTCAGCCATTATCGCTTCAATTACCGTGTACTCTAGTGGTGCGCAGAATTTTGGTATTAATCTAGACAGTCCGTCCTCATGACTTGATTTTTGGATGGTAGAAACTTCATTTTATAATTGTAGTTTAATAAGATAGTACCCCAGCGCTGCAGTCTATTTGCTGTATGTGTGGGAATACCCTTTCTTTTTTTTTTTCCATAAATGGACAACAATGGACGATGATCTGTTTGTAGTGTGAATTGTCTACCATGAGTTGAGCTATTTCCTGGAGAGTCCATTTTGAATCCATCTCTAATTTAGACCATATCTTAGCTCTTATTTCAGCATCCTTATTAGCAGTTAAGCCCTGTACAAATATTAGGCATTTCAATAACTCCGGTGTTAATTCATTCAATTTAAATTTCTCACATTCCCGGTTCACGACTCCAGCATAAGTGACAAAATATTCATTGTCATCCTTTACTAAGTTAAGAAATTGCCAACGTGTGTAAAATAGTGTAAAAATCTCCGACAGAATTAATAGAGTTTCATCAAAATTTAACATTTTTTTTTTTTTGCAAAATAAAATTCACGCAATTTTTATGTTCCGCAGAAGAGAGTTTTCTTAATAAACGAACGTTTTTTCCATCATCTCAGTGAAAACATCCTTTCTGAAGATTTCTTCATATCTTCTATAATACGCTGGAAATGTTATTCCATCATCTGGATTGTATAAAAATTCGCTAATTGAATTGGCGACAGCATCTGGAGTGAATAAAGTTGACGTTTTTTCCAGTGAAGTTCTACGTAATAATAATTCCAGAACTTTCTGTTGATGTTGCTGTAATTCTTGTTTCAACATTTGAACCATGACAGACTTTAATTCTTCCACTATTTATATTATACGGACTATTGTCCTCATCTTTGTCGCCATATTTATCACAACGTTTCGGCCGTTGTACGCTCCGGCCTTCTTCAGGTAGTTGGAATGTCGGACAGAACCCTTTATTTCGCTCACTGGGGTAGACTGTTCTAGTTCCACGTGCCATATCTAATGGATGTCAGTTATCAGTTATCTCCTGTTAATTCTCCTCTCCAAGTCATCCAGCGCCTTAACCAGGACACATGGCACAGTGGTTAAAGGCGCTAGTTAGATCCGGTGACAGACGGCAACTCCCTTGATTTTATTTATGGGGCGCAGTTGAGCGAGAGACCAACAAAACTCCTTGTAACACCAAATACGAACTGAAGGCAAGGATTATGGCAGAAATTTAAACAAGGAGACCGTTTCAAAAGATTTGCAGGTGATTCCGAAGTTGTTTAGAGGCCGTGGTTGAAGCGAATGCCGATTTTATTGAATAAATTTACTCTTTAGTATTTTAAGATAGTTTTGTGCAATTTTGATAAATATATCTGCTAAAATGAGATGCCATTGTCATTTTCATTTTTGCGTCATTTCGACAATTTATCCATCGCACTCTGAAAGTTCTCCGCTGCCTTAACCGGGTATTAAACTCACATATCCACTGTGCCATGTGTCAGAGGGAAATTAACAGGAGATAACTGATAACTGACATCCAGTAAACATGGCACGTGGAACTAGAACAGTCTACCCCAGTGAGTGAAATAAAGGGTTCAGTTCGGAGAGTACAACGGCCGAAACGTTGTGATAAATATGGCGACAAAGATGTGGACAATAGTCCGAATAATGTAAATAGTGTTTAATTCTTTCATTTTTCTATAGTCCGCCGAATTGATTTTTTGAATATCCTCACCAGGTTATTTATTTGCAGTTCTGCGAAGTTTGTAGTTGCACGTGTCGTCACTTTTCTGAAGTGGTAAATATTTATCGAATATTATGTTAAGATGTTTTTTTTTTTCTTTCAATGAGTTTAACGCGAATTCCTCGTCGCCATTTTTTGTGACGTATTGTGGCCGTTAATTATTAACGGCCACAATACGTCACAAAAAAACGAAAGTAGAACAATTTAATATGGCGGAAAAAGAAACGATTCAACCCCACACCAATATTACTAGGGTATCCCATTGTTCTCGGTCAGTGAAACTTTCCTCCTCCCCACCTACGAAATATTGATATTCTGATTTCGCTTCACATTTGGTCAAAATCTCACCCATAGACTTCTGCCGTATATTTTTCGACAATGTCGTTCTGTTTATTTTATTTATTATTATTTTTTTAAATCTTTCATGCTTTTGTTTTGTTTTGGGGATTTCAATTATTACTGAAAATTTCCGAATTAATACAGTTTTAATATACTTTCGTCAAAATTTGTCTCACATGTTTTTTTTTTTGGCAAAATAAAATTCACGTACATTTCATGTTCTACAGAAAACAGTTTTCTTAATAAAAAACGAACTTTTTTCCATCATCTCAGTGCAAACATCCTTTTTGAAAATTTCTTCATATCTTTTATAAATGTTATTCCTTTGTCTAGATTGTATAAAAATTCGCTAACTGAATTGGCGACATCTGGAGTGAATAAACTTGACGTTCTTTCCAGTGAAGTTCTGTGATAATGATTCCAGAACTTTCTGTTGTTGCTGTTGTTGCAATTGTTGTTCCAACATTTGAACCATGACAGACTTGAATTCTTCCATTTTTCTGTAGTCCACCGAAATGATTTTTGGGTATCATCGCTAGGTTATTTATTTGTAGTTCTGCGTAATTCGTATATCCATGTGTCATGACTTTTTTGAAATGGTAATTGTGTAGGCCTCCCTCGATCAGCGTTGGGTAGCATCTAAGTTGTCTGCTTGGCTGGAACATCGATGTCTGTGACTGTAGAGGCCGATGCGAGAGTGACAATCTGTGTTGCAGAGGTCGCACGTGTTTTCTGTCTCTGGTCTGTTGGAGCTGTCACTTTGTTTTCTGCGGGCCCGACTTTCCATGGCGACTTGTGTCAGGTTCTCCTCCCTTGACTTAAGGTCATTGATCAGGGTTCCTTTCAATTCGGTCGTATGGCAGCCAGGCTCTACCAGGACTCTGTGTTGATGTCCACAGCTTTCATGACGCGTCTGACTACATCGCTGTACCGCAGCTGTAACCGCCTGGTAGGTCTCCTTCCAGCGGTCAGCTCTCCATACGAGAAGTCTCTGGAGATGCGGCCGTCTAGCATGCGATGGACGTGGCCCAACCAACGGAGTCTGCGCTCTCTGAGCAGTGTGAACATGCTGGGCAAACCTGCTCGAACAGGTCCTCAGTCTTGGGCACCTTATCTTGCCACGCTATTCCCAGGATGCGGCGAATGGTAATTATTCACTGAATATCCTGCTAAGATGTTTTTTTCTTCTTACGTAAGTTTAACGTGAATTCCTCATCGCCACTTTTGTGGCTTACTCTGGCCGCTAATAATTAAGTATGACTCAAGACTTCAATGTTAAAATAAAACAGTATTTAATTACAACCGCAAATAAACACTTAACAAGAACAAAGAAGTAAAAGTCAACCAAAAATAATTAACCATTTCAGTGAATACTTTGTTAGTAACGCGGCTCGGCTTAACGTCCGGTAAAATCCAACTCAAAACCCAAATCATCGACGCACAATAATTCACACTAATTCGACTGGATAGTTCCACTCAATAGTTACTCAATAATCACTGCAGTCAGTAGCCTGACACCGCTATTCATAAGTCCATAGTATCACGCACGAACCTCGGTGACGGTAGTTACTCATTTTCTTTCTATATGACATATATATATATATATATATAGCGTATATTTTGGTAGCACGTTTTCATTAAGACATGTCTCATTGAATAATTTAGACAAATTTTGTCTACTTACTTTCAATAGGATCCTATCATATTCATGGACAATCTTCTTAATACCCTTATTAAAGGAAGACAGAAAATTACCATGTTGACATATAGTCATTTATTCCAAGTACTTTCGACATAAGCATGTCATCATCAGGGTGTTGTTTTTTCTAAAACAAAATTGTCTTCATTTTAAAGTTAATTTTTTTAACTGTGGAAGGAAAACCGCTAAGTTTATGTACCCGGATGGTTTATATTTCATGTTTAAAACTTCAGGGGAAGTAACTAAGTTTGAAATGTCCATATGTTTTTAAAAATTATTAGTTAAAACATAAAACTCTACTGTAAACATTTTAAAACATTTGTGCAATATTTATGATTAATTTTATTATGGTTTGGTTTCATGTTTTTTAATATAGATACCTTTAAGAATTTTATGTTTATTTAACTTCCAGATAAACACAACAATTTTTCCTTAAAAATGTTGTACTGGTTGACATTCACACCGGAAGCGCCAATACGAATATTTCAGAGTGTTTGGGTATTAGGGTATTAGTATTGGGGACAGTACAGAGGACTCGGAAAGAGTTGGATGAGTCTAACGGTGATTACGAAGGTACGGCAGCTTCGAAAACTCATTCTGATCGTTCTGATAATAAAATATAAACTTACACTAATGAAAACTGCAAACGAGAAATATAATTATTAAATTACTGATGCTCCCCTGACGAATGGACAGAGTGATTTATGGAAGGTCCGTCTACGAAACTCTGGAGTCGGAATGCTGAAGGTAACAGCAATCAATATAAGTGATTATTTTTATATTTGTATTTATATATATATATATATATATATATATATATATGAGCAAATCATAGTTTTAAAGTAGGGTATATTTATGGATTAAGTGCACGATATCAGAGACAAAGTGTATGTAAAACTAAAAGTGAACATGGAAGTCAACACCCACAATTTTTTTATGCCGAACGCTATTTGTCATGGCCTGACGATTGCTTTTAGCATGAAACAGACTGTTACCTCTATAGATTAACTTCAATGTGCATTTCGTTCTGAGAAGAACTCCCGAATTTGTTAGTGAGGGCCTCAGACTCAACACGGAGGCCTAAATCAATTAGCTTGAGGAGGTAGTGCTGCCCTGGATCAAGAGGGTGGCTGTTTATGTCTGGCAACAGGACTACACAAGCAGGAGAACCCAGTCATAGCTGTCAGACAATTTCAGCGACTATATCACCCCCTTACATACGGACACCTATCTACCCAGACTGCAACCCCCTTGATTATTATGTGCGGGGCGCATTTGAGAGAAAGACCAGCAAAACTCCTTGTAACACCAAATATGAATTGAAGGCAAGAATTATGGCAGCATGGACCAACTTAAACAAGGAAACCGTCCAGAAGATTTGCAAGATATTCCGAAGTCGTCTGGAGGCCATGGTTGAAGCCAATGACGATTTTATTTAGTCTTTTAAAATATTTTTATGTAATTTTGATAAATATATGTTAAAATGAGACGCTACAGTTATTTTCATTTTTGCATCATTAGACCACAATTTATCCATCACCTCCCCCCTCTCTCTCTCTCATATATATATATATATATATATATATATATATATATATATTATATAATTAACTTATATGCTCTATAATAAAAAATTATATTGAGCTCACTTTTTTGGATCAGATATATATATATATATATATGGTATAAAATGACAATTGGGAAAAATCTTAGATTTTGCCGGCGCGTTTCGTCTTCCGACTTTTTCAAGGCAAAAATGAAATCGAAATGTTTTTGTTGTTATAGCTACATTAAAAAATCCAAATTTAAAAAGATAGACGCTTCTGTCTAAGCCTTTTTTCTGGTTAATGTAAATTAAGTAAAGGTAATTTACATTAACCAGAAAAAAGGCTTAAACAGAAGTGTCTATCTTTTTAAATTTGGATTTTGTAATGTAACTATAACAACAAAAACATTTCGATTTGATTTTTGCTTTGAAAAAGTCGGAAGACGAAACGCGTCGGCAAAATCTAAGATTTTTTTCCAATTGTCATTTTATACCAATCTGTCTTGTCCACAGAATTGATCTGGGAATTTAACTATATATATATATATACATATAAGATTTTTTTGTTGTCTTTTCTTTATTCATATTGTTGGTATAGATATATCTTATTTATCAATGAATTTTTACATATGTCTGTGTGTCTCGTTTATTATCAATTTGCAGACTTGGCAACCTTAATTCAAATGTCCAAACCTACTTCAGTGCATATTTTCGGAAAACTCCGGTTTACATCGTGCTTGTTAAATCGTCATCCCTCACGGGCATTTTTTTTTTTTGGGTCATTATTTTTAAAGCGCTGATTAACCTGGAAGAAGAGAAAAAAAAAAACAAGCTTAAAAACCGGTTTTCCTATCACTTTCTCGACAGCACTGTACTTTGTTTCCAACACACCAAAAAGTTTACATCAAAAAGAGCCCCACCGTATCTAAAGATTAAAATATATCAGATACTTATGATCCCTCGTTCATTTGAACAACGCCTGTCACACTGACGTTATTATTTTAACCTATATTTTCTTAAAGAAAGATCACTTTTTTCTGGCTGTAATCTGTTTTAGATTTATTAGAAAAAAACTAGTTTTCGCCAGTGTAAAAACTTAGAACTTGATTTCAAGTTTCTTTTATCTACACTATCGCTTTTATCAAGTCGACCACAACCTTGAATCCAAGTAAGCATCTCTTTAAATTCCAGCATTCACGTAAATATCAATGGAAGAGTTAATATATATTTAACCATATTCACTGAATGACAGTTTGTTATAAATATAAAAACTAACTAAGTCATCGTTGTCAGCTAATCTTCCAAGAAAAAAAAACATCTTATCTGATGGGTTGTTTTCTTAATGATAGCTTTATTTGCGGTTACTATTTTATGTTACGAGATGACAAGTTGTTGAAAAGGTGTGATAAGGATATATATTTAGTAAAGAGATATAGTGTAGTAATTTTATTTGATAGGAGATGCATTGGTTTTATTAGGTTGAAACACCGGTTCTCGTGACATTGAGCCTGGTCAGTACTCAGATAGGTTTGGTTTGGTTTACGGCATATCAACGTCAATGGGTTATTTAATACCGACAAGATTTTTATTGATGGTATGTTTTGTTTTACGACATATCATACCCAATGGGTTATTTAATGCCGACAAGATTTTTATTTCTGGTAATATTTTTTTTCAAAAATATATTGTTGGTAATATTTTTTCAAAAATGTATTGCTGGTATTTTTTTTTTTTTCAAAAATGTAGTGCTGGTAATATTTTTTTTCAAAAATGTATTGTTGATAATTTATTTAAAAAAAAAATGTATTACTGTTAAATTGCTGGTAATATTTTTTCTGAAAATGTACTGATGGGAATTTAAAAAAAAAAAATTTAATAAATTTATTTTTGGGTAATATTTTTTTTTAAAAATTTGGTAATGAAATTTAATTTATTTTTTCTTAAAAAAATTGTAATATTTATTTTCTTTAAATTTTCTTAAAAATATTTTTTGCTGAAAAATTTTACTGATATTTTTTTTAAAAAAATATTGTTGGTAATTTTTTTTTTCAAAAATATATTGTTGATAATTTATTTATTTTTTAAAAATATATTGCTGGTAAATTGCTGGTAATATTTTTTCTTAAAAATGTATCGCTGGTAATATTTTTCTTAAAAAATTTATTGATGGTAATATTTATTTCCTTCAAAAATGTATCGCTGGTAATAATGTTTTGCTGGCAATTTATTGATGGTAATATTTATTTCTTTTCTTTCAAAAAACGTATTGCTGGTATTAAAAATGTATCGCTGGTAATATTTTTCTTATTTTTAAACTTAGTTAATCCCCAAATTGGGGTCAACACACTATTTGACAATAATTGGGACCAAACAGGTGCTACCACCCCGGGTCAGGGTGGACCTGGGAACACCAGCAATTAAGAAGTGATTTCATGCTCCTCAAAATCTCCTGGTCAGAGGCCTTTGTGTTGGACGTAGTTTATCGTCTTTCCCAGGACGAGGATGTAGTTTATCGTCTTACCCAGGACGCGGATGTAGTTTATCGTCTTACCCAGGACGCGTACTCAGATAGGCGACGCGATAGGCCTAGCAATTCAATAATGGATAAAATCTCTACTTCAGTGGTTGCCAAACTTTTTTTTTCTCTGGGCAGCATTCACGGAAGGAAAATTTGTTCGCGCCTCTCAAATTTTATGTGATAAAAGGTACATTTAAAAAAAAAAAAAACAGCGTGAGAGAGATAATTGCAGATTCGAAATCAGAACATTATCCTTGATAAGTCTCTACTCCAATTTGCAAAGCCTAGTTACTATATTCTTAATACTTGATATAATGCAAAAATATCACAATGATAAAATCAGTCAGTAATTATTTATAACTATTTATACTGGGACTCATGCATGCAATTACAAGTAATCCATAATAATATTTTAAATTTTGAAATCATATTTATTTTTGTCATATGAATTTTTTGAAACTATTTCTAAATCTTTGATTGTCTTTCAATCATTCCAGGACGACCTGCCATCGTCTTCTGCCGGATGTAATCTGCTATCCTCTCAGATAGCGACGCTGCCTACCTAATGCTATCCTACTTCTGCCTCACCTTTTTTCCTGGGCAGCTTCCGCCTCACCTTTTATCCTTTTCCGCCTCACCGAAGTCAGCTTATCCTTGATTCCGCCTCACCAGTTACTATCCTCTTCCGCTTGATATAATGCATCTGATAGAATCGGTCATCCTGGGACTTCCGCCTTACAAGTAATCCAGCTAATATTTTAAATTTTGAAATCTTTTACCTTTTGCTATCCTTTTTTAAACTCAAATCATTGTCTTTCATCTTCCGCTTCACCTGCTATCCTCTTCCGCCTCACCTGCTATCCTCTTCCGCCTCACCAGCTATCCTCTTCCGCCTCAACTATGAAGAGCGCCGCACCGTTTGGGAACCACATTACTTTATACGACCAGATATGTGGAACTGGTTCCGGATTGTCAGGTCGCAACACCTACCTGGAGTTGGGCGAACGCCACTTCAGACCAAAAATGGAGTATTGCTCCCATGCACGGACTGGAGCTGCCCAGTCTTCACTTGCCTGTTTTGTCAGAGTTAAAAATCGTCTACGCGGCCTTGTAGGTGATGAATTATTTTCAACACTACAATCTCTTTTCCACAGATGAAACTTTACGAGCTTCTTGCTGGTCTATCGATATTTCCACGGCATGTGTTCTTACGAACAATATTTCTTAGTCTCACAGACCCTGACCTTTACAACTGGGACACGCCATACCATTAATCAACGATTAATCATTTCCATTTTTTTCGTCTTCCATTAATAGGAAGTAAGTTCCATTAAGGAAGCAAAGTGAAGCAATTGATAGCGGCTCTGAATAAGGAATCGGAGAGTCGAGTTCGAATTCCAGTCGAATCCATTACCTTCACTTACATATGAGTCCACTTCTCCACCCAGCTGTGGAAAACTAGCAGGACAGACCGGGTTCTATAGCCTTGGATGGCAACTGGTCTACTGTAAAAAGAAATGGCAACCTGCTGCGGGAAAAAATCTGCCTCGTTAGTCATGTATCGAAAGATACATGATCGCCTAATCTTTTATCACGCATGGCACTTCACTGACTGAAATTCACTTACGTGCTAATACCCTTTTGAAAAGTATGAATCCTCTTCTCCTCCCATCTATGTGAAAATAGCAGGACAGACCGGGTTCTATAGCCTTGGATGGCAACTGGTCTACCGCAGAAAGAAATGGCAACCTACTGCGAGAAAAAAATCTGCCTCGTCAGTCATGTATCGAAAGATACATGATCGCCTAAGCGTTTATCACGCATGGCATATAACTGACTGACTGGAGTTCCAAGAACAGATTCCGAGCCCCCCTCCTATAACATCGAGTTTATATCCCCAAAATATTTAATCAGTATATTTACTGACACATTTTAAAATATTGTGACAGACATCTTTTTTTTTTAGTAGTTAACTTTACATACTTCCGGTGACTTCACACCAACAAGAATCTTATGAAAGGACGAAATTGTTTTACTTTACCGAAGCTGTCCTCTTGGTGCCGCCATGTTGGCTGACTTCCGGACATACAAGACAGACGGCTAACTGTAAGTTGTTCTCTAAGCTTATCAAAACGAGATTTATTCAGATTAATAGAGAACTCGACGCTTGTGTGCACTTTAAAAAAGATGAGAGATTAACTTGACATTTACGCGTATATATCGACAGATGGGCGACTTGCATCAATATATGTAAATGAACTCAGGCAGGGCGACCGTTGTATAAATATGCGGGTTTCTTGCGAGAAATTACGAGAGTTGTGAATGGGGCACACAAATAATACTGACCTTGTAGCATACTAGTCAAACTTGACTAGTTTGCTACAATCGCGCCGCGGGCCATGACATCACACATTACCACGCGAGGGTGAAAACGAGAAGTGTTCAGTATGAGAAGCCGTTGATTTAAACCAATGGCTTCTATTATCAATTATAGGCATTTAAGTATATTTGTGGCGTTTTCATAGTTTATTTTGTTCAGGTTAGGTTTCAACTGTTTTATGTATATAGCTTCAAGAATTTTTAATTTTTGTTTATTGTTTTCATGTTTAAGTATAGTTGTATTTTCAACAACGATTTTCCGGAATTGTGTATGCGGCCAGGCATGTTGTGAAAGCGAGTTTGTGGTGTGACCAACATAAATATTAATATATATATATATATATATATAGAGAGAGAGAGAGAGAGAGAGAGAGAGAGAGAGAGTGTTTGGTTTGTTTTCTTTCACGGCATATCAACCTCATTGTGTTATTTGATGCCGATAAGATTTTTATTGTTGGTAATAATTTTTTTTCAAAATTCATTGCTGGTAATAAAACCTATTTTACACGTTTTAACCCCAGTTTGGGGGTTAACTATTTATCCATATCTGAAACCATAACAGGTCCTACCTCCCCGGATCAGCGTGGACCTGGAAACACCAGCAATTAAGAGGTGCTTCCATTATATATATATATATAGAGAGAGAGAGAGAGGGGCACGGTGGAGTAATGGATAGCGGCTTGGATTGAGGAATCGCAGAGCCGAGTTCGAATTCCAGTCGAATCCATTACATTCACTTACGTGCTAATACCCTGAAGGGGAAAGGTATGATCCTCTTCCTCCAGCTATGGGTAAAATAGCAGGACAGACTGGGTTCTATAGCCTTGGATGGCAACTGGTCTAGGAGAAGGACAACTCTGAATTAAAAACCTGCGTAGGGTCGTTTGGGAACCTTGTGGCTTTCGGTGCACCAGGTCTCTGTGTTCATCCCTTCAAAAAATGTGGATGGTCCTGCATGAGGCCTTCACCACTGTAATCAAATCTCATGTGCCGGTGTCGGGCTGTCGGTTTCCTGGAAACTGATCTGCTTGACCCTCATACGAGAGTTGATTATTATATATATATATATATATATATATATCTGGGTAAGACGAGAAACTGCTTCCGACAGCAAGGCCTCTGATCAGGAGGTTTTGAGAGCGTGGATTGTTCTTTTAGAGTCGGATCTCGTAGGTTTAGGACTTGATAGTTTTCCGACAAGATTGGCTAAGAACAACCACGAAGTAAAGTGAACAATGAGCTCTGGGCCCAAAACTAGGCGTTGTATATGACTTCTGTCAGATCAACAAACTTTGATAGATTTTCAGCAGTTTCCACTAACACCTCGAGCCAAAATTGCATCATGGCTCGCCATTTATCTTTTCAATAACATCTTGCCTGCAACCATATCGTAGGTAAACCGATTTTTATTATTACTTAGATTTTATTATCTGTGTATATTTCTGAGATGAGGTATTACATACACTATTTACATTATTCGGACTATTGATCTCATCTTTGTCGCCATATTTATTACAACGTGGCTGACGAGGGAGAAGGGAGATCACCACCCTCTGTGGGATCAGGTTGAGATCATAGACAAAGAACACCATTAGAAAATTTGTAAACTTAAGGAATCAGCACATATGCTAGGCCACAAAAATCTCCTGAGCCGACCAAGCATAGAAATGAACACAATATCGGAACCAGTTAATAAGGAGTGCCAGAGAAAAGCAATAATAACAGCAAAAAATTGCAATATGAGCTCTGGTAAAAACATGTAATGACAACAGCAAAAAATTCAATGTGAGTACTGGTAAAAAATGATTGTTGAAGACATTAGGTTTATAATACCTAGAAATTCATACACATGACACAGTGGATAAATGCGTTAGTTAGATCGATTGACAGGACCCAAAGAGCGAGATCAATACCCGGTTAAGGCAGTGGAGAACTTGGAGAGGGGAATTAACAGGAGATAACTGATAACTGACATCCATTAGATATGGCACGTGGAACTAGAACAGTCTACCCCAGTGAGCGAAATAAAGGGTTCTGTCCGACATTCCAACTACCTGAAGAAGGCCGGAGCGCACAACGGCCGAAACGTTGCAATAAATATGGTGACAAAGATGTGGACAATAGTCCGAATAATGTAAATAGTGTAGATTTTATTAGTATGAGGAAAATAATAGCATAGATTTCCAAAAATAATAATAATGATAATGGCTTTCGATTGTGTTATATAGGAATAATGTGTCGCTACTGACACTTGTGTATGAACATAGATCGCCAGTGAACAATCAAATTTTTTAATGGAAGTTACCTTGGACTTTTTGTCAACCTTTAAATATGGAGAGGTATTTCTGCTGAACTCTGTATTTTTTTGGGTTCAGGGCAGCGTTTGTGGAGTAATCATTGGGGATAGAAATTGCTACGCAATTCTGCTTGTGCTAAGCTTGACCTCAGGGCGAAACCCCACACATGTGGTTTTTATCAACCTTGGCAGACGATGTGAGCGAACGCATATGGGTTCCCCGAGGACCAATAAACTATTCGAATGATTTCAGTTATCTACGACGCTATTTATTCCTTCCAGGAGAGGCCGTTGCTATGAATGTGGTAGTAAGTATTAACAGGAGAAATCCACATCCGGTTTATTTATTTATTTATTTTGCTACTAACCAACTTTAACTGTTTATAAAGAGGAAGGTGTCGTGGAATTGGTGCAATGGTTACATTGCCAGAATTAAAACAAGGTTACTAGTTCCTAAATAATCTTTTTCTCTGTCGTGTTTCTTCAAGACAACTATTACACATACCTTCGTGTCATCTGTACCGCTAAATAACTTTTTGTTCTTTGCAATCTCACTTTGTTCCCGCTCAGCTATCCATCCATTTTTTCGTTCGACATTTTTCATCCGATTTTATTCCCCCTCAGTCATCTATTTTTTTTAATCTATCGTGTCCCTTTGGTACATAGATGATTATGGCTCTCCACTGCTTCCAGTCCCTTGTAGCTCTAAGCAACATTTGAGCCCTTACCAACCCACTTTGTTTCCGCTCAGCCATCTATTTTCTTCTTTTACGAGTTGTGCTCTTTTAGGGACATGGGTGATTATGGCTCTCCACAACTTCCTGTATCTTACATCGCTAAGCATTGTTTGACGCTTTACCATCGCTCTTTGTAACCTCTCATCCATCCATTTTCTTGTTTCCTGTCCCTTCGATGCATAGGTGATTATGGCTCTCCACTACTTCTGGTCTCTTGTAGCTTTAAGCAACGTTTGAGTCCTTACCATCCCACTTTGTTCTCGCTTAGCCATTCACGGTCTTCTTTCACGAGTTGTGTCCCTTTAGGACATGGATGATTATGGCTCTCCACAGCTTCCTGTATCTTACATCGCTGAGCATCGTTTGACGCTTTACCATTGTTGCCTACATATCACTCTAGTCCCTCTTTTCCGTCCATTTACACAAATTTGTTAGGGCGGTTACTTCATGTTTATCTTTGTTCCTCTTGAGCTTGAATATGCCCTGTGAGAGTCAAACTCTTCAAGCATTCTTTTCTCATGAGTCCCAGAAATTTCAACTAGTTTTTCCTAGGTACAGGCGTCATTTTTGTTCAAATTGTCTTTTAAACTTTCTCGTCGCGTCCATGTTCTGTCCATGGTATTCTCATCATCGTTCTGTAGAACCACATTCATGTTGCCTAAAGTTTCCCCTACGTCTCCGAAAAAATTCATTCACTGCTACATAGGTGGATTGATTGTGCGTTGCAGTTGAACAATCTTCGTTTCTAACGGAATTTTTCCCATCTTTTAATACTTAGTTTAGCGTCTGGAAGTCATCTTTAGAGACACCTCTTTGGTGCCTCGTCATCTGTGAGGAAATTGTCCAGACGCTGTCATATTGGAAGGTTGATACAACACAGCAGTTCAGTATTCTTTTCTTTGTTTCTAACGAAATGTTCCCGTCTCTTGATACTTTGCTTAGCTTTACGAAGACATCTGTAGAACCAGTTCTTTGGTACCTCAAGTCTACTTCTCATTTGTGAGGAAACTGTCCAGAAATTGGTCAATGTCATATTGTAAGGTTGATACCATTAATAGTTGAGCACTCTTTTCTTTGTAACGAAAATTACCCGTTTCTTGATACTTTGTTTAGCTTTTGGAAGGCATATGTAAAACGAGATCTTTGGTACCTCAAGTCTCCTTTTCAGCTGTGAGGAAATTTTACAGAAATTTTTCGTTGTCATATTGAGCACAGCAATTGAGCATTCTTTCTTTTTTATTCTAACGGAATTTCCCTGTCTATTTGTTTTTTTTTTTTTATTTTTGTAGCCAGCTTTTTCTATTCCAATGCGTTTTCAGATTTCTGTGTTAAATTTCTATCGTCTGTTATAAAACTTTTCAGATCGATATTTACATGATTCCGACATTCTCAATTTGTAATTTTCTATCTTCGGCTGTCCTTCTTTCTAACGACCATATATTTTGTCTTCTTGCATTTGATGATGAGATATCGAATGACGGAAGAAAACAACGTACAAAAAGAAGACAACAACGTACAAAAAGAAGACTAGAGTAAAGAAATATACATTGCCAAGTTTATTTTGGTTAAAGAAAAATACAAAAATAATGTTTGTGTCAAAGTGGAAGAAGAAAACTCTACGCGCTTATGTAGAGGGTGAGAAATACCGTTGTCCTGAGAAGGACAGTTTCGTGGTCACTAGAAAGTGGATGACCTGAGGAGGACAGGTTATTGCATATCGTTGGCAAGTATGTCTGGAGTGGCAGGAGCTGGAAGCCTATTTTGAGATGGCTGGAGCAGAAGCATCTGGACATGGTTGGAGCGACGGCCGATGACGAGCGGGAGATGATGATGGCTAGCTAGCTTAAACTGCTGCTGATATCTGATGCCTTAGGCAAATAGCCGGCTACTGTTGGAACAGATACTACACTTTGATCTTAGTCATCTGGACGGCGGAAAGCAGTTATCTGCCAACTGAGGCGGGATGCGACACAAGGTCAGGCATGGTTACGTGGGGAACCCGATCCCATACATTCAACCCCGGTACAAAAATTCCCCCAAAACCCTCAATCGTCGATTGTGCTGGCCTCGATAACGAGCACCGATCCACCTCTCTAGTGAAATGAAAGGGTGCAACTTCGGGCAGCTGGTCCTCAGGACAGGTCACCTCAAAGTATTTTCTTCAGCTGCGATGATGTCCGCAGACAGAGGCCACAGCTGTCGCACTCTGCCTAAAGAGAGACGCAACTGAGAGATGATAATCCTCCATGGCTTGGGCCACGGAACACCACCACACTGGGGTGGGAGGCGACACAAAGTCAGTTATTTAACGTGGGAAACCGGAGTGCGTACACTTGGTTTATTGTTTAAAATTTACCCAGCCCCCGATTACGGAGTATCGTGTACAAAGCTTCTCTTAGCTGGCCATGGCTGCGATACAGATTCTACACATTGATCATAGTCTCTAGGCCGCGGAATTGGATATTTACCCATGTCCTCTACCGAAACGGAATGCGACACAAGGTACCCGAGCGCGTACACACACAGGTCATTTTTTAACCAGCTCCTGCTTGCACGGGATCGGACACAAAGATTGTCTTCGCTGGTCATGTCCGTGGGACAGATACTACACTTTTATCATAGCTGCATTCCGTGACCCAGAGACTATTTACCCATGTCTTCCCACGGAGATGGGATGCGACATAAGGTCAGTTATTTAACGTGTAGAACCCGAGCGCGTACACACGAGTCATTGGTTAAAATTTACCCAGTGGGTTCGGGCACAAAGCTTGTCATTTCCATGGAACTGATACTACACTTTCATCATAATGTTCTGGGCCGCAGCACACATGGATATTTACCCATGGCCTCTACACTCAGGTCATTGATCAAATTTTACCCAACCTCAGCTTACGCGAGATCGGACGTTGTGTCTTAGCTGGTCATTTCCACGGAACAGACACTACACTTTGATCATAGACTCTGGGCCTTTTGTTTTTTGTTTTTTTTTTGCTTATGAATGAAATCCTTTTTATATCCTGAACCAGAATTACAATAACGCTGGTTAAGCCTTTTAAAAAATATGGGAATGCCAACAGGATATGACATGCTTTTTCTTCTCGCGCTTTTTAAAAAAATTGTCCCTTGGTTCTATGCTTTTATGCTTGCCATCAATATAGTCTTTTCTGTTGTTAAGATTGTGCCCGCAAATAATATTTTTTCTCGAAATTATGGTTCTCGGAATGTAGCTGTATCGTTCAGATAAATCCGGCGAGAAGACGCATCCTTGTCTTACACTCTGTTGTAATAAAATTTATGTCACCTGAATTCACTTTAGTTATAAGCAGCAAAAGAACTAAATCTAAAACAGTGGCATCGAAAGATTGCGACAAACCTTTCTATTTGGCAACTGTAGTCGACAGTTATTTCGAGTGCATCTTGAATTGTATTTCAAGTTGATGTCATATTATCTAACTTACGACCCACCCCTTTCAATTTTTGTGTATTTGCTGAATTCATTATCAATCCGTATGCAGGTCGTTTTTTCCCAGTGTAAGTTATGGATTATTCTAGTATCTTTCCCAAATAATTTGAGTTTATCTAGAAGTTCAAATAGAACTCTGTATCCTCGAGGTTCATTAATTCAGCACGAAAATTGTACTTAGATTAATTTGTTATTCTTCTAGCATATGTGATTGATTGGTAGTTTTATTCTTTCTCAAATTAGGTTTTTCGAGGAATTCACTTAAACTGAACGAACTCTTCTTTTCTACAAAACAGAAATATTCTCATTTGATTATGGATCTACAGACACTCGCCACGAATGTATCTTTATCTAACGACCATCGTCACGAAAGTATCTTTATCTAACGACCATCGTCACGAATGTATCTTTATCTAACGACCATCGCCACGAATGTATCTTTATCTATCTGCAAAGAATGTATTCTTTTCTACATCCTCGCCACGAATGTATCGTTATCTGCAGACAGTCGCCAAGAATGTATTCTTTTCTACAGACCCTCGCCACGAATGTATTTATCTGCATCTAACAGACCATCGCCACGAATGTATCGTTTCTCAGACAGTCGCCAACAGACCATCGCCACGAATGTATCGTTATCTGCAGACAGTCGCCAAGAATGTATTCTTTTCTACAGACCACGAATGTCGTTATCTGCAGACAGTCGCCAAGAATGTATTCTTTTCTACAGACCCTCGCCACGAACGTTATCTGCAGACAGTCGTCACGACCCTCGCCACGAATGTATCGTTATCTGCAGACAGTCGCCAAGAATGTATTCTTTTCATCGCCACGAATGTATCGTTATCTGCAGACAGTCGCCAAGAATGTATTCTTTTCTACAGACCCTCGCCACGAATGTATCGTTATCTGCAGACAGTCGCCAAGAATGTATTCTTTTCTTTGACCCCTCGAATGTATCGTTATCTGCAGACAGTCGCCAAGAATGTATTCTTTTCTACAGACCCTCGCCGAATGTATCGTTATCTGCAGACAGTCGCCAAGAATGTATTCTTTTCACAGAACGAATGTATCGTTATCCGCAGACAGTCGCCAAGAATGTATTCTTTTCTATCCCTCGCCACGAATGTATCGTTATCTGCAGACAGTCGCAAGAATGTATCTAACGACCCTTTTCACAGACCCTCGCCACGAATGTATCGTTATCTGCAGACAGTCGCCAAGAATGTTTATCTAAGACCTCGACCATCGCCAGTCGCCAAGAATGTATTCTTTTCTACAGACCCTCGCCACGAATGTATCGTTATCTGCAGACAGTCGCCAAGAATGTATTCTTTTCTACAGACCCTCGCCACGAATGTATCGTTATCTGCAGACAGTCGCCAAGAATGTATTCTTTTCTACAGACCCTCGCCACGAATGTATCGTTATCTGCAGACAGTCGCCAAGAATGTATTCTTTTCTACAGACCCTCGCCACGAATGTATCGTTATCTGCAGACAGTCGCCAAGAATGTATTCTTTTCTACAGACCCTCGCCACGAATGTATCGTTATCTGCAGACAGTCGCCAAGAATGTATTCTTTTCTACAGACCCTCGCCACGAATGTATCGTTATCTGCTATCCCTAGCTAAGAATGTATTCTTTTCTACAAACACTCACAGTGGATGTAGCTTTATCTACAGACCCTCGCTAGGAATGTGTGTCTTCTACAGGCTCTTGCCACGAATGTATCTTTATCTGCAGATATTCACAGTGAATACAGCTTTATCTACAGACACTCATAGTGAAAATATCTTTATCTACAGACCCTTACAACGAATGTATCTTTATCTAAAGACACTCATCTCGAATTTACCTTCATCTACAGACACTCAGCGTGAATGTATCTTTATCTACCAATACTCTGAATTAAAATTGTTATAAGGCGCGCTTATTATGATGTATCTAGCCGACCCTTTTTTATTCAACATCTTTTTCATTAAGTGCGTTAATTTCTTCAACTAACACAAACTTGCGGGATCTTCAGTACTGACGAGCATAAAAGGACACTGTTCGAGATTACCATCTAGAATACCATGACTCACACTAACGGAAATTTATTGTGAGGTAAGAATCGACAATGAAGACAAGACGGGCAATATACAAAAATATTCATCTCTATATTCTATTGCATACGTAAGAATTAGTATTGCTTTGTCGTCATAGAGAAAGAACGCATGAGGAATAATTATATACTGTTAACATCGGTCTCCTGGTGCCTCTATGGCTGTCTTCGGTGGTCGATTTCGGGTAGGTGTCCTCGGCGAATGTCTGGTTAAAATGGCCAAAGAACAAGCAAGAAACCATTGTAGCTACGTTGAATCTTCTGCTCAGAGTCTAATTGGTGACGTCTTTATATAGCCGGTGTGGCTCAGAAATAAAGCTGCATGAATCGTTTCTGATTGGTTAGAAACTATTTTTCATGACTTCATTTATTGTTGTTGTTGTCTCGGAAGTAGATGCGCGAAGCCGGTCAAAAATGAAACCAGTTGGTGTCATTTGAACGCTAGCTGTCGATGTGAGCACTTCCGTTTCGTTGAAGAGTGAGAGTGTCGACAGGCTACGTCAACTTTCGTCTGTTTTCAAATTCGGAGTCTTCCATAGCATTCTTTTTTGGTGGGGGGGTCAAGTTGCTTGCATCCACTGCATTATTATAAAAATTTCTAGTGATTCATAGCCCAGCAATTTTTTCTTAGACTAAACGAAAAATATAAACTTTGCATTGTACATTTTATGTTCAACGTTGATTATCTCCAAAATGAAATAAAATTTTCATTTTTCTGCAAATAGTTCTTAAAGTTTATATCCGCACCGGTAATTAATTTTCAATTTTTTCCCAAAGTTATGTTCCCACAAAATAACTATGGGAGTCTTTGTATCATAATAATAAAATGAAATTATATTCCCTCAGGGCTTCCATAGAAAAGCATTTTGATGAGTTTACAGACTTGGTGAGAGAAGCAAAAGAAGACGAGTTAAAAAGAAAATTAATTAAAAAAATAAGACGAAAGAAAG
Source organism: Acanthosepion pharaonis (assembly GCA_903632075.3). Classification (NCBI taxonomy): domain Eukaryota; kingdom Metazoa; phylum Mollusca; class Cephalopoda; order Sepiida; family Sepiidae; genus Acanthosepion; species Acanthosepion pharaonis. The sequence continues at coordinate 980,016 of CAHIKZ030000313.1, read as the reverse complement.
AACGTGTCCATTTTTTTTTTCCTGTGGATGATTTATCGTCCGTATTTAACCAATTCTTTTTATTTGCTATTCACGGAAAAATGGCGTACGTCATGGGCGCCGTTTGTTTTTCCTTGTCGACAGTCGATGAATGAGACTACGAAACTGGTCGATAAAAATGGCCGCTGAATGCGGTTAGCTACCTAAGCGACAACAGGTATTTGTGCTGGACGACGAATCACGGTGCCAGGAAGCCATGTCAGCCCTCATAATAAAAAGCCTACGTAAATATGCTAATGTGACCCGATCACTTAGTTGTTTGAATATATTTACATAGTAATTAATACTATTCTTTCTGCAGAAAGAGGTCTTCGGCCAGTTCGGACCATTTTGTTCGTTTGCTTATTATTATTATTATTTTCAAATTTTTAAATTACGTTTTTTGTTTTAATAGAAACGTCATAAAATTTTGGCGTTGACGAATAAAAAAAAAAAAAAAAAATTATCGACAAAAAATATAATTAAATCTCTCTTGAAGAATTTAGATAATTAACTGGCATTATGAAAACGAATCCGATAATGGACGAAAAATAGGAAGGCGGGAAAAGATGGAAGCCCGTTCAAGCTACGATCAAGACCAATTGCAAAATTGCGCCCGCGATTTACGCTTTTAAAAATAAATAAGATAAACAATACACCAACAAATGAAAGCCACACACAGAGTCAATATATATATATATTTATACATATATATATATATATATATATATATATATATATATAGGTTATTTTTAGTGGAAACCCGTACTTGAGTAGAAGTAGGTTGGAGAAAGAGAACTTTGAATTGCAAACTGCCGAATAGGCAACGGGGAACCACTCCACTATCTTTCCTGAGAAATCATAGCAGTTCACATATAATAAAGAAAAGGAATCTGTGGAGAAGGCAATGGGAAACCACCCAATATCTTTCTCAAGAAGTCATGGCAATTCACAGATAATAAAGAAAAGGAATCTGTGGAGACCCATCATCGCTTACGTCCTTGATGTAGTGTTATGGTAATTTACCGACTCACGCATGGACTCTCCCAGCTATAAATAGGAGCAGGTACTGCCTTTTAGAGAGGGAAGTTTTCAGCAGTCAGCTCTGATACTCGGACCGAACATTCTTGCTGTAACATCTTCGTTTGTATATGATTGTATTACTGTTTATGTTAATATATTTGTTTAACTCAATTCCTCTCTTTGTGTCTTTATTTCTGGCCCTAACAAGGCCACAACATGTCGAAAGACTACTCTGAATTTCAAACTGCGGAAAAGGCAACGGGAAAGAAGTCAAAGCAATTCACAGATAGTAAAGAAAAGGGATCTGTGGAGATCCATTATCGCTTACGTCGTTGGTGTAGAAAGACTACTTGATATTCCAAACTTCGGAAAAATCAGCAAGAAACCATTCCACTATCTTTCCCAAGAAATCATGAAAATTCACAGATTATAAAGGAAAGGAGTCATTGGAGATCTATTGCCGTCTTACGTTCCGGAAAGAACATGGTATTCAAAAAAAAAAGTGTGGGAAAAAGGTGGGGTAAAACTCTTAGGAAGTAAGCTGTTCTTTGTTAGATTAAAATTAACGAAAGAAGAATTATAGTCTTCTGATTACTGACAGAACGTTTACATTTTATCAAAAGGGGCGTAGTATATTTAACGGTGAAACACGTTGCAAGCGGAAGTAATAATTTTTATGCTGAACAAGGAAAGAGAGAGAGAGACAGACAAACAGACAGAGAAAGATAAAGAAAGAATTAACATGCTTGTGAGATGTTATCAGACGCGTCACATCACTTTAAATATCTTAAAGAACAGTGATATTTTTTCAACATGACATATATTACATATGCTTTCGTTCATATACAGGTTGCGATGTATAAATTGTCGTCTAAATAACGCAAAATTGAACATAACACTGACATTTCATTTTAACAGATATAGTTACCAAAATTACATAAAAATATCTCGAAATACTAAAAGAGTAAATATATTCAATAAAATCGCCATTGGCTTCAACCACGGTCTCTAGACGATTTCGAAATCACCTGCAACTCTTCTGGACGGTCTCCTTGTTTAAGTTGCTCAATGCTGCCATAATCCTTTCCTTCAGTTCATATTTGGTGTTACAAAGAGTTTTGTTGGTCTCTCGCTCAACTGCGCCCCACACATAATAATCAAGGGAGTTGCCGTCTGGGGAATTAGGTGGCCAGATGTAAGGGGTGATGTAGTCGCAGAAATTGTCTGACAGCCATGACTGGGTTCTCCTGCTTGTTTGGCATGGCGCAGAGTCCTGATGCCAGACATAGGTTCTTCCAACGGCCACCCTCTTGACCCAGGAGAGCACTACCTCCTCAAGGTCTTGGTGTGGTGTCTGAGGCCCTGTGAGAAGATGAATGGAGGCATAACGTCGCTATCACTAGTGATCACTCGAAACACCTTCTCTTTCGGGGAGGTAAACCGACCCTGAACCCGTTTATACGGGTTCAATGGGCATATTTTTGGCCGAGCTCACGGGCTCGGAGATCCTACGTTAAACCGGCCTTGTGTCACATGATGATCTCGTGGTAGGGTGACTAAATATCGTTGGTCAGTCAGTTAATGTCGGACGACTGTTAGTCGGATACTAAAAGTATCAGCGACCACCACTAGATTTCTCTGCGTCATTACCTATTACATCAAGTTTCTAACGTTTTCTACGTCGAACCTATTTTAGGACCGACTTAGTACAAATACAAGCCTCCACTGTGAAACCACTCTACAACACAAAGCGAGCAAGAATGGCCCACATTGCTGGTCTTAGGACTTTCTCGAAGGTCTTCTGGAGATCCCTGAAGATGAACAATGGTTTTGCTGCTCACGACGCTTCACCTAGAGCTGTCGCACACAGAAGACCATGTGATTCTCGAAGGCCGGAAACCACATTGGTAGAAATCGTCGATGAATTTTCCTACCTTGGCAGGATCATCTTGAATAATGTCATCTGCGAGAGAGACCTTGACAACGGGATCAAAGCAGCTCATATTGTGTACGAAACGCTATTAGATCGGTTCTTAAGCAATCACGGCCTCGCCATAAAAACCAAAATTATGGTCTTCCGGGTCGTGGACCTCTCCACCGTTTTGTATGCATGCGAGGCATCGACTTTGTATTGTCGGGGCATCAAACGTCTAGAACAGTTTCAGAATCTTCGAGGAATCCTTCGCATCAGTTGGGAGGACCGCATCACCAACACTGAGATCCTCTCTCGTGCATATCGCCACAACATCGAGGCTAACAACCTTCAAAATCGCCTCCGCTTGGCGAGTCCCGTGTCTAGAATGTGTCCCACTCAACTTCTATGTATCAAAGATGAGGATATTAGTCTAAATGTAAAGAATGATAACTCCTCATCCCAGAAATTCAGACAGAAGGCGATCAGATGATAATAACAACAAAGATGAGGATATTAGACTGAATGTAAATAATGATAACTCCTCATCCCAGAAATTCAGACAGAAGGCAATTCGGGGATAAGAAGAACAAAGATGAGGATATTAGCCTGAATGTAAATAATGATAACTCCCCCTCCCTGAAATTCAGTCAAAAGGCGATCAGGTGATAGTTGGACATAGACTTTGTATTGTCGGGACATCAAACGACCGGAATGGTTCCAGCAAACGAAGCCCCCAAGAATCCTTCGCATCAGTTGGGAAGACCGCATCACCAACATGATCCTCTCACGGACATATCTCCCCAGCATCGAGACTACCATCCTTCAACATCGCCTCCGCAGGGCAAGTCACGTGTCCAGTATGCGTCCCACTCGACACCCACGGATCATCCTGGTTGGAGAACTCGCCAGCGGCAAGACGCTACGTGGTGACCCAAAACGACGCATCAAGGACCAGTTGAAAATATCCCTGACACAGGGTAACATCGACCCTGATACGTGGGAAACCGTTGCTGCAAATCGGCTTTTCTAGTTTAGGACCATCCGAAGGCGTGGGGTTGGGATCGAAACTTTCGAGTCAACCATCAACATGTAGATGATCTCCGACGTGCTGTCAGAAGGGCCTGACTCTCTCAGTCGCGTCCACTATCCACACTCCTCTGTGACTTCTGCTCACGCCTCTTCAGGAGTAAGCTGGGCTTTCACAGCTATCTCTCTCACCGCCACCAGAGGGGGAGAGAAAGTGGAATAAAGAGAGAGGATGAAGAACGATTAGACAGATAGTAGTTCTACAGAAGGATGCTGAGGATACCATGGACCGAATATGTGAGCAACGACAAGGTTTTAGAGAAAATGGAAACAAAAAGGAAACTTATACTTAATATCAGGAAGAAACAGTTGAAAGTTCTGGGCACGTAATAAGGAAAGAGGGCTTGGAAAATCTGATACTCAGAGGACAGATTGAGGGCAAGACGGACAGATGAAAACAGCGCATAACATACTTGATGGGCTTGAGTAAATAGCGTTTAGGAGAAATAGCAAAAAGACAAAATTTATTAAGCGCAACAAAGGATAGGAAATTGTGGAGGGCCACGATCGCTTACGTCCTGAGAGGGATACGGCACATCAAAAAGATATTTGGAGATAATGATTGATTTATTGGTCTTTTTGATTATCAATTTTTTGCAGGTTTTTGCTTACACTCAAATACCGATGAATAGACCGGTTTTCGTTCGATCACCGAAGTTAAGCATCGTTGAGCCAGGTCAGTACCTAAAAGAGGAACCGCTTGGGAACACCTGGTACTGTAAGCAAACCCCTACTGCCGGCGTCCTGGGTAAGATCATAAACTACAGCCAGCAGCAAGGCCTCTGTTCAGGAAGTTTTGAGGAGCGTGGAACGACCTCTTAATTGCTGGTGTTCTCAGGTCCACACTGACCCTGGATGGTAGCAACTGTTAGGGTCCAAAATTCTGAGACAGTATCGGCTACACCAGCCACACATCCAAGCTTACAGCATATGGTATTCCTAAACAATCACCCATTGAGGTACTGACCAGACTCGAAGTTACTTAACTTTGGTGGTCGTATGAGAACTGATGTTTCAACGTGATGTGGCCATAAACATTCTGGAGCTGTATACTAATAGTCGATGTGCACATTTTGCTGTCGAATTTTGCTTTGATGAGATAAAAACTGATGAACCAGTTTAGCTGTTTTAGATCGGTATTATATTTCTTTCTTTCTTTCTTCCTTCTTTCATTCCTTCCTTTCTTTCTTTTTTCTTTCTTTTTTCTTTCCCTCTTTCCTTTCTCTCTTTCTCTTCCTTTTTTCTTTCTTTTTTTCTTTCTTTCTTTCTTCTTTCTTTACTTCTTTCTTTCTTTCTTCTTTCATTCCTTCTTTTTTCTTTCTTTCCTTCTTTTTTATTTCCCTCTTTCCTTTCTTTCTTTCTCTTCCTTTTTTCTTTCTTTCTTTCTTTCTTTCTTTCTCACCTTACCGTGGCCGATCTCTCCCTGCTCTCTTTCTCTCAAATCTCTCTTTCGAGAGTGCAGCTCGCTTTCTGTCTCTGTCGCCTTGCTGTGGCCGTTATTGATTATTGATCTTAAAAATACGATGTTCATTAACTTTAATTCTTTCTAACACTATCTGACTCTCTCTCTCTCTCTCTTTCTCTCTCTCTCTCTCTCTCTTTCTCTCATCGGTTGTTTTAAATAACCCTTCGTATTTCGTTCATTTTAATTTTTATCTTGAAAAATATCCCAGATAACCCTCTCGTTTCATTTCCTCCCCGCCCATTTTCTCCGGACGTGGCTCTCCCTATATCCCTCTCTTTTTTCTTGTTCTACATCTAAAGACAAAGCTGTCTTTATCTGAGTCGTTAATAAAACTAAGCAATGGGAATTTGCTTCCCGCCTTGTTCACATATAACAAAAGATGAATTCGGAGCAGTAAATACTCATTGATAACAAGACTGGATTCTCGAGTCGACGGCCGACCCGATGTTATCTGAGCGTCTTCGTCTGGTTTTCACAGAGCCACGAGATGTCCGTGGAACGCCTTACTGAGATTCCTCAGTCAAACGATTCTTTATACGCAGCGACACGCAATATACGAAAGCATGCATAAAGGTTCTCGACTCGACGCATTTCCCGAACTTCTGACGGAATAACCTAACAGTTTTAGAAACGGCTTCGGTATGGCCTCTGTATACCGGACAGTGGTAACAATTTATCGGTTGCCTATTAATTGTCTGTTATTTAACGAAAAATTAAATTAAATTTCCCGTGTCAAGCCTTTTTTTGTAAAACAAGAAAATGCTTATTTTTGACAGTCTTAAGACTATATCATGCTGAAACTCCAATTCTCGTACGTTCACCGGAGTTAAGCACCATTGAGCCTGGTCAGCAACTAGATGGGTGATAACTTGGGAATACCAGGTGCTGTAAGCTTGGATTCTCGGATAGTATAAAGGGCTTACGGCCACTTCACGTTGAAACTCCGGTTCACGTACGATCACCGAAGTTAAGCAAGGTCGATCCTTGTCAATACCTAGATGGGTGAATTTTGGAAATACCTGGTGCTGTAAGCTTGGGTGCTCGGGTGGTGTAGTGGGTAATGGTTCTGAATTGTTAATCGGAGAGCCGAGTTTTAATTCTAGGTAAGTTCATTTTATTTACTTATGCGCAAACATCCTTGGGAAAGGTAAGACTCCACCTCTTACCCCGCTTCCTCTGGCTTAATTAATTAAAATTTATTTACATTATTCGGACTATTGTTCTAGTCTTTGTCGCCATATTTATTACAACGTTTCGACCGTTGTACGCTCCGGCCTTCTTCGGGTGGTTGGAATGTCGAACTGAACCCTTTATTTCGCTCACTGGGATAGACTGTTCTAGTTCCACGTGCCATGTTTAATGGATGTCAGTTATCAGTTATCTCCTGGGTAATTTCCCTCTGCCAGATCTCCACTGCCTTAACCAGGTATTGAACTCACACTCTTTGGGTCCTGTGACAGGACCCAAAGAGTGTGAGTGTAGAGGGGAATTAACAGGAGATAACTGATAACTGACATCCATTAAACATGGCACGTGGAACTAGAACAGTCTACCCCAGTGAGCGAAATAAAGGGTTCAATTCGACATTCCAACCACCTGAAGAAGGCCGGACCGTACAACGGCCGAAACTTTGTAATAAATATAGCGACAAAGATGAGGACAATAGTCCGAATAATGTAAATAGTGTACATAATACCTCATCTCAGAAATATAGACAGATACTGAAGGGCCGAAACGTTGTGATAAATATGTCGACAAAAATGAGTACAATAGTCCGAATAATGTAAATAGTGTACATAATACCTCATCTTAGAAATATAGACAGATACTGAAGGGCCGAAACGTTGAAATAAATAAGGCGATAAAGATGAGGACAATAGTCCGAGTAATGTAAATAGTGTACATAATACCTCATCTCAGAAACATAGACAGATACTGAAAGGCCGAAACGTTGTAATAAATATGGCGATAAAGATGAGGTCCGAAGAATGTAAATACTGAACCCGTGGTATGTTTTTCAGGCACATTCCAAAAGGTGCTGTACGCTGGGATCGCCACCTCAAGAACGATAACATCGTCACCTTTCTGACAAATCCACTATGGCAAGATTCGAACCCGGGTCTCATGGTCACGTGCCCATTCCAAATTATAACTTCAACAAAAGTACAGCATTAAAAAAACACATATCACCACCTCTGGTAATCCTATCCCCACAAACATTTATATGCACAAAATCTGAGTATCATCTACCATGTACTCAACTGTGAAAGGAGAATAACATTTTTATTACTTTATATCTCTAAGAAAATCAAAATTTTCCATTAAATGATGTGCCGTTCAACAAATCAATCAATCAATTATAGCGTTACAATCGTAGAAAACAGAACAATGGGAAGAAATATCTGAAATCAACGTCTTTTATGTGTCATTTCATTTCAAGGCGTAGGCGATCATGGCACTCCTCGACTGTTTTACGTTTTGTTGCTTCAATTAAGCTTTACCATATGGATGTCATTCATGGCTGCAAAGATGTTCAGGGCTGTCTAAACTTCCAGGTGTATGCAACCGTTTTTTTTTTCCAGATCAATAGTGTCCATAATATATCTTATTCATATAATCAGTTAAAAGCTTTTCACATTAAATGTTGTCCTAGTTTTATTGCATATTTTTATTTTACGTTTAACATAAAAAAAATTCAGTAACTCTGGGTCCTGTTTTACAGAAACAAATTGGTGATTTAAATTCTCCAAGGACTTCTGCTTTTAACTAATATAAACATTAAGCTCTACAAAATTTGTTTTCTCGAAATTTCACAAAATTAAATTAATGGTATGTGTGTGTGTGGGGGGGGGTTATAGATGTAATAAAATTACTATGATTTTCTAAAAAAACATTTCTAAAACAATTTCATTCATTTGTGAATAAATCCTGAAAGTTTCGTTAAAATCCAACAATTTTTTAAATTTTTGCGAGAATTTCCAAATCGATGTGCTTTTCACTGCAAAAAAAAAAAAAAAAAAAAGACGCTAAAATTTCCTATGCTAATCTTTGCACTACTCCGCTGGTAACGAAACGAAAAAAAAAACCCCCCAAAAAACAAGATTTTAACCAAAGTTATGAATGTTCTAAAAAGGATAAAAATATAATTTAATAATCAAAAATCCTTTCTTTTTAATAATAACATAAATATTTTGACGATGAAAATTTGTTTATATTAAGTTTGGGGCATTTTTTCATCATGGTGTGCAAATTTTTTAGGGTATCATTGGTGGTACCTACTTACAATAATGCCAGACATGTTCTGGTAAAAAAAAAATGTCTAGCACGACCGAGTGAATCAACTTTCCGAGCAGCAGAGCTAGAAACTGATTTTGTATAATTATTCAGATTCATGTCAGTCGAAAACATTAAACCGACAAAGCGGATGTTGTTAAATATTATGTCCGCCCATTATAAATTGTAACCCATGTCTCATTGGTTGAATTACTTTGTTGTTTTTTTAAGCATTTCCTCTGAACTTGGGTTTTTACGAGTGTACGTTCTTTACTGACACGCTTAGTAAAGGGTCTATATTTTTTGGCTCTTCTGAATGGCGAGAAGACACAAAGATCTGTAGTCTTTAAAGGAATTGTCCAACTGGGCAGTGAAGGAAAGCACTGAACAAACCTTGTCTGCGTCTCGTGTCGAGAGATAACAAACTGAAAAAGGCCAGTGTCTGCGGGGATAGGGCATAACGCTATTGATAGTAAAAAATAAGGCAACGCTAGTCTGCCATATTTCCCATTTCATACAGTCTGAGTATTGCGAACAAGACTCTTCTTTTAGCATAAAGTTATTCGACCCAAAGACAAAAATGCTTGGGATTTCAGAGTTATATAGAATTATAACCACCTGATATGGTTTTACGTTGAGATGACACGCTCTCTCGCTCTCTCTCTCTACATATATATATATATATATATATATATATATATATATATATATATATATTCATACACGTTTCATTAAATAATATAGACAAGTGTTGTCTATCTATTTTATGTAAATTTTTTCGTAACGTCTAATATGTTTAATAACATTATCGTTGAACGAAGAAAGAAATTCACAATATTGATCCATATTTTTTTTTAATACAATCTAAGCTTTCGGCTTAAATAAGCTATTATCAAAGATGTCAATTACAACATAATATACAGACAAGACAGTGATGATAGTCTGTCAATGTTTACATAGATGATTTCTAAGCAACGATAAACACGTGCATATAAGACGCTAGAAGCGAAAATTGCACCGCATCTCATGACGTCACACACGACCACACGAGAATTCTGTATGAATGAAAAGATGCTGCCTAAATACACACAATATATATATATATATATATATATATATATATATATATATATATATATATATATATATAGAGAGAGAGAGAATTTATTTCAACGTAAAACCATATCAGTTGGTTATAATTATATATCATATACCAAAACAGTATATACAGTTTAAAAACTACAAAATTTTTTTTTTTTTTTCTTTTCTCAATAATTTTGTAGTTTTTAAACTTAATAGTGATTAAATTTAGATTTTAAAATTGCCAGTTTTTAATTTTAATATTAAATTTTATCATATAATTTTATAATTATTAGTTAGTATAAATTATTTTTAATATTACACGTATTTAAAAGATCTGAATAGCTATTATAGCAGGATTTCGTTGTCAAGCTTTTGAATCTTTCTATACTTCGTTTTTGATTGGTTATTCTAGCTTTTGTAACAATGTTTTTCCCTAGTGTAGGATCGTTAAATAATCTGAAACTTTTAAAACCATTTATTTTATTTTCAACATCATCACTTGATAAGACACAGAGTGTGTTGAAACAAAATGGCTATTTTTGTAGTGATTTTATAACATATTTATGTTATAAATTTTTTATAAAAAAATAATTATATATATATATATATATATATATATATATATATATATATATATATATATATTGATAATAGATTAAATATTCGTTAATTTTTATGTTTATATTAAATTTGTAACCTGTAGTTGATATTACTTTTGTCAAATTTTCTTGATTGCGCAGCGGTTCTTTTATAAATGCCTTTCGGCTTTAGCTGCCCCCATCTTCCCCCCTTTTTTCTTTTCTTTTCTCTCTCTCATCTTCTGAATTTTAATTTTAGATTATATCGTCTTTTATTGTGCGTAGTGTCACCACAAATGTTTACACCCGTTTCCGGTATCGGTTTTTAATTTAATTTCGGTCAGCGATTCAGTAATGAATTATGCATCGGGAAATAATTCATATTTAACTGTTTCTCACTCATTTAAACCCTCATTTAACTCCTCTCTTTAAAACTTCTCTCTGTTAAATTTTAATCCCCACCTTCAATTTTAGGCCTTCCTGTTCTTCTTTCGTCTGTTACCCCTCTCTATAGCTTTCATTTACCTCTCACATTCGTTCCCCACTCTCATACATACACTCTCACTAAATTTTATTTTTTATTCCCAGAGTTATTTTTTCCGATTTCTTTTTGAATTTGTAGGTCTGATGAATTGGATCGTAATTACGGTTCCAATGTAATCAATTATAACCACTTAATATTAGTGTTTAAGCCTTTTTATTATATATATATATATATACAAAATGTACATTATATTTAGTGAATCTGTGCAGGTGTTGAAAAAAAGCGAAGGAGAAAAATAGGTATCTGTGGGAAGAAAACAAAAGGCTCTGAGTATTGTTTGCAGAATTTATTTTGTCACCAATATATGATGACATGGCCGTGTTTGTGGAGGGTGTGCATTAAATGGCACAAAGACATGCAAGTCATTCGCACACAATAGGTTTATACATAACATACGCACACGCAATGTGTGACAGACTGAGAATCACATTTTATCCTCAACTTTATAATTTCTTTGCTCAGCCTAATGTAGGGGTTGTCCAGACTTATTGGGAAGTAAAAGTATTATTTCAATATCCTATTTTAAACGAAGTCAAACACATGGGCTTACGGCAACATCACGTTGAAACACTGATCCCGTACGACCACTGAAGTTAAGCAAAACTGAGCTTGGTTAGTATCTAGATGGGTGACCGTTTGGGAATACCAAGTGCTGAAAGCTCGGATGTGCGGGTGGTGTAATGGATAATGCCTCGGAATTGTTAATCGGAGAGCTGAATTCCAATTCTCATTGGGTTTGTTATATTCACTTATGTGTAAATACCCTTAGGAAAGTTATGAATTCATCTCTTCCACCCAGTTATGGGTTAATTAGTAAGGCGACTCGTATCACTAAGCCATTATTATCTAAAAAAAAAGAAAACTTCTTACAATCTTAAAATAATTTCTGGCTTTAAATAACCTGCAAAAGGGTGATAAGCCGTAAAAATGAATCAATCAGTTGTGTGTGTGTGTGTGTACATTAAATGGCACAAAGACATGTAAGTCATTCGCACACAACACAGACATACGTTTATACATTACATACGTACACGCAATATCATACGCAATGTGTGACAGAGAATCTCATTTTTGGGGGCTGCTAACACATAACATTCATTTGTGTATTAAAATTTTGTGGCAAAATCAATAACAAACCCAAAACCCAAGATCAGACCTCAGACCTGTTTACCTTTCAGTCTTCTGCTCTACCATTGAGTCATAAAATAATTGTATTCATATGTTTGATCTGACCAGATTACAATATACGTAGGGACAATTGCCTAGTGGATTGACGCGTTGGTTCGTTAATTTCGTGACAGTGGTTGCGAGTTCAATCCCAGAGTCAGGCAGTTACTAGTCTTACTTGTACTTTTTCGGTGAAATGTCCGTTGGCCAAATGTCTCTCTGCCAGATGTCCGTTCGACCAAATGTCTCTTGACCAAATGTCTTTTCGGTAAAATGTCTCGCAGCCAAATGTCCGTTCGGCCAAATGTCTCTTGACCAAATATCCGTTCGGTCAAATGTCTCTTGACCAAATATCCGTTCGATCAAATGTCTCTCGGCTAAATGTCCGTCAGCCAAATGTCCGTTCGATCAAATGTCTCTCGGCCAAATGTCTTTTCGGCCAAATGTCTCTTGACCAAATATCCGTTCGGTCAAATGTCTCTCGGCTAAATGTCCGTCAGCCAAATGTCCGTTCGCTCAAATGTCTCTCGGCCAAATGTCTTTTCGGCCAAATGTCTCTTGACCAAATATCCGTTCGATCAAATGTCTCTCGGCTAAATGTCCGTCAGCCAAATGTCCGTTCGATCAAATGTCTCTCGGCCAAATGTCTTTTCGGCCAAAAGTCTCTTGACCAAATGTCCGTTCGCTCAAATGTCCGTTCGGTCAAATGTCCGTTCGGCCAAATGTCTTTTCGGCTAAATGTCTCTTGGTCAAATATCCGGACACGGTCGATCCGGGTACCTTTCATGGAATTTCGAATTGAATATTTTTATCTAATCTGTGGGTTCGAATTCCCTATGTCGCCATATCATATAATAAATATGCTTGTCCATCTCTTTGTTGGTTTGCACAACGATTACGCCCTGCAAATACCTATGGACTATTCCGTTTTGATCGCATGGAAAGACAAGCCATATCAGAAGCACTACTTGGTTTCAGTGAAAAGAAAGAAAGAAAGAAGAAAGATTGAAGTTTTTAACATTTCTTGCCAATATCTCATAAATAATGGACTATTCCGTTTCGAACGCACGTAGAAAGAGGGAAAAATACACTACTTGGTTTCCGTGAGAAAATGAATGAGAGAAAGAAGGGAAGATATAAGTGTTTAACGTCTCCTTTAAATGCCTCATAAATAATGGACTATTCCGTTTCGATCGCATGAGAAGACAAAATATGCCCAAGACGTTACTCGGTTTCAGTGTGAAAATGAAAGAAGGAATGGAAAGAAGAATTTAACGTCTGCTTCAGTGAAATGGAAAAAATTGTCAATTTCAAATCGTTTCATTTGTACCCCATTACTTCTTAAAATAACGACAAGCATTCATATTTATGATTGTTATTGCAACATTTTGTTAAAGTTGTTAAGCTCAAATATTTAACGATATGACAGAATTTCGACGGATATTTCATAGTTGTAAAACTCGCCATCGGCCTATACAATCATTAACTGAAGAATTAAGATTCATCATAAATTTCAAATAGGAAAACCGTGAAAATTTCACCCCTTCCCCGTCAATTATTTTGGGAAAAAGGTTTCATATTCAGACAATTTTTTAAATTTGTTTTTAATACAGTAACTAAGAAACTGAGACCACTTGAAGTACCCTAGTAGTGACTAACACCTCTACCAGACGTACGAGTTGACAATTGAACTCTTTTCAAGATCAGAAGGGCATAATAAAAAAAAATCAAGATAAAAACGTTTGCAGCTGGTTTGAGAACGTTATGTTTTGCACGTGTTTATTCGTCCCTGTCTGAAAAAGACACTTTCGGTAAAAACGTATAGACACCCCTACGACGTGGGTGGAGTGAATAACAGTAGTATTAATAATTCATATACCAACGCATTAACCCACTCGGTAATTATTCTTCTGTCTTACCTGCTGCTGAGGCTGATGTTGCTGTCACACTTGACTGCATTCACCGCCGTTTCTCTTATAATGACTGCTGGGACCGTTGGATTTTTTCTTTTTATTTGTCTATTAACGGCTCACATAGAGTATTTTGTTGAATGGTTATTGCGTCAAAAAACCTCAACCGAGCACAAATAATGTTCCCGTGGCTTTCGATGTACCAGCCAACGCTTTTTTCCTAATATTACTGAAATGGGATCTTATATAACATTGAATACGGTAGAAAGAAAGAAAGAAAAGTAAATTAATAATATTAATTCCTTTTTAAACACAGAAAGGAAATTTCAAGAATTCCTGCAGGAGGTAGAGAAGGAAAGCGAGAAGAAAGGATTAATATCAATTGCAAGAAGATAAAATGCATAGTTATTAGCAAAAGGGGCAGGCCAACATGCAAATTACAAATTGGGACGCCAAATCAAACAATTACAACAATTTAAATACCTGTTTTAACAGAGGACGGAAAGTGCGACACTGAAATCCGAAGGTGCATCGAAATAGAGAAAAATACCTTTCAAAAGATAAGCAAAACATTAAGAAACAGGAAAATTTCGTTAAAAACAGAGGGAAGAGTAATGAACTGTTATGTCCACCTATATGTTAGTGAATGCTGGACAATCTCTTCACAGTTGAAGTAAAGACTTGAAGCAACAAAAATTTGGTTCTACAGAAGGATGCTGTGAGTATCCTTGACTGAAGAGGAAAGAGGGCTTGGAAAATTTGACACTCACAGGACATATTAAAGTCAAGAGGGACAGAGGAAAACATCGCATAACGAACCTAACGAGCTAAATCGTTATCAGAACAGGGATTAGGAGAGATCTCAAAATGACATAATTTACTACAAAGGACCGGAAATTGCAGACAGTCTGAAGAAAGAGGAGGAGTTGGAACAACAATAAGAAGAAATTGATAAAAATATGTTGGCCCATGAACGTGCTTTGAGGTACAATAGCCAATATCAAAAGTTTCGTGTTAATAGTCTCTTCTCTCGCACTTGTCGAACTTTCTGGTGGATTCTTGCTTCCCAGTTAACTTTGATCTTCAAAAATTTAAATGCAATGTCAATCGTTATCTGTCTTCTTAATTCTTATTCATTTATTGTACTCTCTTCTTAATGGTAGTTTTTCTCCTATTCTCTAACACTAAGTAACCTCTTGCGTCCCAGTGGCTCTATTCCCTTCCTTGGGGTGAAAGGATTTTTAAAAAATTAACCAGTATCTCTTTACCCAGTGGATGCCCTGAAGACAAGATGTGTTTCATTCCCCATTCCGTAAAAGAACTTTTCAGTCTTTAGAGAACCACATGTTGTATTGAGCATAACATCTCTTGCCCTTTTTCGCTTGTGCAGCTCACTTCCGGATTCTTGTTTCCGAGCCAACTTTGATCTTCAAAAATTTCAATGCAATGTCAATTGCTATCTTGTCTTCTTAATTCTTCATCTTTTATTGTCCTTTCCTTTCACTAAAGTCTTCAAATTCTCTTTCACTCTTCTTACTTTCCAGTTTAATCTTAAAAATTAAATGCAATATCAATCATTATCTGTCTTAATTCTTATTCCTTTATTGTCCCTTCTACTTAATAGTAGTTTTTTCACATATTCTCTAGCACTCAGTAACGCCTTTCGTCCTAGTGGCTTTATTACCTTGCTAGAGGTGAAAGTATTTAAAAAAAAAGAAGCAGTGTCTCTCTAGGCACTGGATGCCCTAGAGACGAGACGTATTTCATTCTCCACTCCCCAAGGGGACTTTTCAGTCTGTAGCGAACCACATCTTGCATTGAACATAACATCTCGCTTGTGGAACTCTCTTCTGGCTTCTTGCTTTGGAAAACTTGATCTTCAAAAAGTTAGATGCAATGTCTATCGATATCATCCATCTTGATTTTTGATCTTTTATTGTCTCCTCTCCTTAATATTAGTTATAACAATTTTGCGTCCTAGAGGCTTTATTGTCTTTCTTGGGGTGAAATGATTCAGAAAACATTCAACCAAAGAGCCTCATCAGAGATAATAACAATAACTAGCGTCTTTTCCAGATTATCCAGATCGCTTAATCTAACGTGTTTGTCATAAATAAACGTCCGTCTGTTTCATATGCTGATAACTGATGATATGGCTGACACTAACAAAAATGGCGGACATTTTACAAGTGACGTCATCACTGACAGTTTCGTTTCTTTGCAAAACCATTAAATGCAAAAGGCGTTGATTACGGGCGTTGAAAGGTATCGGCGTTTGGTTTAATCTGTTTTTATATTATGTTTTGTGTTGAAGCTAATAGAACAAGCGGGTAGATGTTCATACACAAAGATGGGTGTGTTCTTGGCCGGCATAAAACAAGGCGTGGGTTTCCCAAAATGATATACATTCGATGCTACCCACAAGATTGGGGAATTTCAGGTATGAAGTGGATTTCTCAAAAAGGAAGAAAGAAAAAAAATATATATAATAAAATAATGTGTATAACTATATATATATAATGTCTATAATTATATATATATAATTCTATAATTATATATATATATATATATATATATATATATATATATATATAATATATAACTATATATATATAATATATATATATATATATAACTATATATAATGTTCATAACTATATATATATGTCTATAACTATATATATATGTATATAATATATATATATATATATATATATATATATGTCTATAACTATATATATAAAATAATATATAAATAACTATATATATATATATATATATATAATAATCTATTACTATATATATATATATATATATATATATATATATATATATATATATATATATAATGTCTATTACTATATATATATAATAATGTGTATATATATATATATATATATAAAATAATAATGTCTATTCCTATATATATATAATAATGTGTATAACTATATATATATATATATATATATATATATATATTGCGTGCCAAATTATTATCGAGATATCTTTTTTCTAATCTTTCAAAAACCGTCCAAACAATTAACACAAAATTTTCACACAATGTTGGCAACACTGACCTGTGCAATATCTGAAATTTTCATACTTATCTGCGCAATGTAAACGAACTGGCGCCATATTTGTTATCAGCACGGTGATTTGAGCGTGCCAAATTATTAGAAAGGTTTAGTAAAATTCCCAGAATTGAGCAAACAAATAAAACAGATACAAAAAAGGCACAGTTTTAAACAAATTAATAGGGAATGTGCTTTTCCTGTTTTGAAATTACTTGAAGAAGTCAACGATCCATAGAATTTGTTAATTGTAGGATGTCATCTGCTGTAATGCTGCGAGATATGTCAAGAATTGCTTCCCACAACTCAGCGTTGCTCCTGAATTGTTGTCCGTTGGCGAACAGTCTTCGCTTCATGATGCTCAAAAGGTTTTCACTTTGGTTCAAATCCGGAGAATTTGCTGGCCAGTTCATTTTTCGAGGTCCATCGAAGCCTAACTGTTTCAAATATTCTGTAGTCTTGTGAGCAGCTTGTGAGGGAGAATTATCTTGCATAAAAACAATGGCCCTTCTGAAGGCAACTCTTTGCCTTTTCATCCACGGTTCAAGATGCTCCTTCATAAACGCTATGTATGCATCAGCAGTCATTTTGACGCCATCTGGTACTCTCCATGGGCCCACTAATATTTTTCCAATAATACCACCCCAGATCGTTATGCCTCCACCGCCTTGTTGGCGTCTCAAACGCTGATTACCCAGCCTTTGCACCATCTATCTGGCCCATCAAGTGTTGCTCGAGTTTCGTCTGTGAACAAAACTTTAGAGAAGTCAATCTGCATATTGTCCTCGGCCCATTTCAATCGATTTCGAATGTGATTTCTCGTCAACGAAAACTTCGATACAAGTTTGACTGTTGTTGCTATTTCCCTCAGATACCGACACCGAGTACTTTTAGACACAGTAGGATCCCCAATGCGACTGAAAAGCTCTTGACTGGTAAGTCCAGGGTTCTTCGTGGCCTCTCATTTAAGTCTTGACATGAGACGATGCGAAATAACCCTCGGCTTGCCTTTATCTGCCCTTTTGCATACTTGTGTAGGGTCGGCGGTGAACTTTTTCAGTGTTTGATGACACCTCCCTATCATTTTAGAATTTCTAGGGTAGATTTACATTTTGAGAGTTCTGAGGTGATAGCTTTCTTTTCAGCATCACTTAAACTGCTTTTACGGCCCATCTTTTCACTAAATTCTTACACTTTTTTAATAATTTGGCACGCCCAAATCACCGTGCTGATAACAAATATGGCGCCAGTTTGTTTACATAGCGCAGATAAGTATGAAAATTTCAGATTGTGCAGGTCAGTGGTGCCAACATTGTGTGAATTGATTGGACGGTTTTTGAAATATTAGAAAAAAGATATCTCGATAATAATTTGGCACGCATTCTATAATAATGTGTATAACTATATATATATATATATATATATATATATATATATATCTATAACTATATATATATATATATAAATGTCTATAACTATATATATAATGTCTATAACTATATATATATATATAATGTCTATAACTATATATATAATGTCTATAACTATATATATATAATGTCTAATGTATATAAAATGTCTATAACTATATATATATATAATAATGTCTATAACTATATATATATATAATAATGTCTATAACTATATATATATATATATATATATATATATATATATATATATATATATATATATATATATTTTAAAATTTGTGTATTTAGGCAGCAATCCTTCTTTCATGCACATTTCATTGAATACGACAGAAAAGGTGCTTTTATTTAGTTTTTTTTTTTACAATTTCTCATGCGATATAACAATTTTTTTTTCTTTTCGGATGATAAATTATATAAAAACTGTCTAAATGTTCTCTTAATCCGAGCGCTTTCGGATATACATTTAGCCATTTTCAAGGATTATATTTTAACTGTTAAAATAAGAAATATTTTGTTGTATGTATGTTTACAAATTGTTTTGATTTTTCACATTTTACTTAGTGGGGAGGTCGGTAAATATTACTGGCCACCTGAAGATTGTGTGCAAACACATGAAATTTAAAGTAGTAGCCAGCCATTGCCTAACTGGTTACTGAATTAATGTTTAAATGCTCTGTCATTTTTATGGCATCGAGCACTTTTATGCCAGAAGGCTTATTTTGGGCACACTCTATTTAGAGATGCTTATTCAAACCTTGAATTTATATATATATATATATATATATATATATATATATATATATATATATATATATATATATACATATGTAGTTAAATAAAATGAATTCTAACCTAAACTTCTTTTTACTTAGTACTACACGCACTCAAAAGAATCCAATAAAACACCTATACTAAAATTAAATTAATATGAAACGCCAGATGTAAGCTTTTGAATGGCCCATGTCCTTTGTACTTACATGTGAAACAATATATTACTAGGTTTATATATATAAAAAATAAAAGTTTACTGAATCAGTGAAATTAAGTAACTATTTTTGCCGTCATTGTCATAAATTTTACATAAAAAAAATATACATACTTATACTTGATGTAAAAATAATCCTACATAATATAAGGGATTCTAATATATTTAACTGTTCATAAAAAAAAATATAGTATAATAAAAATTAAAAATGAGAATATTTCAAATCGTAGTTAAATAAAAAGTATTCTAATCTGAACGCTCCGAAAATCTTTAAATTTACAAATGGAAAAAAATGCCGTAAGAATTTTTTGCCGTTAACAATAAATTTAAAAAAAATCCAGACGACATGCATTCAACGGATGTCAGTTTTCATTGAAAAATACATCCCTACCCCTTACCAAAATGTAGCTAATAACCGATACAATGATACAGACATAAGGAAAACCCAGACACCCCTTGTCCAGTTGAAGTAGATTTATCTGTAACCATGGAAACGTGATTTTAGCTGTGTCTTTAAAGCCAAGTAATTTTAAAAGTTACTCCAAAATTGGCTTGAGGATGAAATGGAACTAATGTCTTTAATTTAATTGCAAAATTAAATTCGTGGCTTTTAGCTTCCATTTTTGAAACATGGTTAGAACTGTGTAGCGGAGAAAACATATTTTAAATCAATTAATTTATAATATATATATATATTGTGTATATTTAGGCTGAATCAGTTTGTTGATAGTTTGGTGAGCTACCTAAATACACACAATTTAAATTAAAAGGCAAATGATGCAGCAAAATTGTACATCCTTAAACTATCAGAACTGTTTTGGGTCATCTGAAAAAGGATTATTTGTTGTTTTACACATTCTTTTTTATTTAATGAAACATGCATCAATTTTCCAATATATATATATATATATATATATATAAGGCGAGTCCTTTTTTGTAACTGATCGTTTTGTTTTCATTTTGTTTAAGTTCTTTTTTGCGTAACAGATTTAATGTTTAGTATAGAGAATAGAAAAATTCGCAGTGTGAGAATAGTCAAGAATAGGCAGGAAGAATCTATTGGCCAAGGCAACAGCTGTAGCAACATCAGCACGACAAAAAAATCGATAGCTGCATTCGTCACAAGTGGGAAAAATTGAAATCTCCTTTTAAACTCAAAATTCTGCAGAACTGGGTTGGGTGAAAAAGTATTTGTTGTTAAGGAGTCCTTTTTAAACTGATCGTTTTGTGTTCAAATTTAATGTTTAGTATAAAAAATTTTAAGTCAAGTAGCAACATCAGCACGACAAAGGGCACTGATAGCGATTTGCTGTATGAGTCGTACGATTTTTAATCAAGCACAGGCAACGCCAGGCCATGCTACTAGTATATATATATAATTGCTGATAGCTTCTGACGAGTGGACCGAACGATTACAGAAAGATTCGTCTATCAATATTTATTAATATATTCACTGTTACAGTGGGGTTTTGAACCCTTACATCTATATTTTCATTACAATTACCATTATAAATTCTCAGGCAAGACTTCTGCTTCTATGTGCCATGTACTTTCAGGACTTTGGTGATCATGACCCTCCACAAATTTTGTATACTTTGTAGTTCTTAGTATATTTTTGCCATTTATCCTAAAACCCGTTCTGTCAATCATTTACACAA
The DNA here is from genome assembly GCA_903632075.3 of Acanthosepion pharaonis. Lineage (NCBI taxonomy): Eukaryota > Metazoa > Mollusca > Cephalopoda > Sepiida > Sepiidae > Acanthosepion > Acanthosepion pharaonis. The sequence continues at coordinate 958,807 of CAHIKZ030000313.1, read as the reverse complement.
ACTAGACAAGTAGGTTATACGCTGTATTCCTCTATCTCTTTGTTAACTTGAATATGTTCTGTGAGTGTCAAATTTTCCAAACCTTCTTTCCCCATTATGTGATCTAGAAATTGCAACTGGCTCTTTCTAATTATAAGAAAGAGTGTCCTTTTTGTTTCCGTTTTCTCTAAAACTTCGTCGTTGCTCACATGTTCAGTCCATATTATTCTCAATATCCTTCTGTAGAACCACATGTCTGTTGCTTCAAGTTTCTTATTCGTCTGTGAAAAGACTATCCAGCATTTGATGCCAAATAGGTGGACCGATATTACATAGCAGTTAAATACTCTTTTCTTTTTGTTTGTTTCTAACGAAATTTTCCTGTTTCTTATTATCTTGCTTAGCTTCTGGGAAACATCTTACGCTATTCCAATACGTTTTCAGAATTCGGTGACGTTCTTTCTGCTCTCCGTTAAAACACCTCCAAGATATTTAAATTGTTGTACTTGCTTGATTTTTGTCATCTCCATTTTGTAATTAGCATGTTGGCCTGACTCTTTTACAGACAAACATACATTCTTTGTAAATAAAATTAAATTACCACATTTCTTTCTAGGTTTGATGTTTGAGCACTTACGTAGTCATTAATATTTTTGATGAGAGTTAATAATAGAAATTTCTAGATCAGGCGACATATGCTTTATTTTGGCAATTAAACTATAGATATCTATTAAAGAACACTAATGTGTGCCAATGACTCAGGCTTTTTTGAGAACCTCAACCGTGCCATGTGATGTCTTTGTGTGGCATGGCGTTTTGTGTTTTGCTTTTACTTTAATAAAAACGGCTACAAATAAACGTGGTAAAAATAAGAGGGAAGATCTTTTTTATTGCTATTTAGAAAAACAAAAAATATAAAAAAAATCTCGTCATATTTTTATGAAAAAAAAAAATGCTTTCATGTTTTTCATTGGTAAAAATAGTCCATTGGAATCCCAAAACACAAAACGTAACAATATACAGTGCTGTTCGATAAAAGTGACTCACCTGATTTTTTTTTACTAAATGTTTTCTTCTCCGATGAAACGAAAGTTGAGCTAAATTCAAAACTTATGGAGCATTATAAAGTACAGGCTCTCGAGAAAGCAGCTGAACAACATGCTCCATAAGTTTTCTATGTGGTTGATAGGAGATTGGGGCAGCCATATCATAACACTCACCTGCTTCTCATCAAAGTATTCCTTCATCAATTTTGATTTGTGACAGGGAGTATTATGAGCTCCCTGTCACAAATGAGCTTGGTAGGGTCGATTTGCAACCTTTCAGCAGAAGGGAGTAGAAAAGACTCTAAAATTCTCTTGCACTGCTCGCTCCTGAGGGTCTTCTCAATAGGTTTCAAGAAACTAGTTCCATCAAAAGAAAAGCACTCCCAGGACATTATACTGAACGGATGCTTGACAGTACTTACTGCTAAATTCAAAGCTTCTTCTTCAGATTTTAGATGGCTTATCCTTTGAATTTAGCTCAACTTTCGTTTCATCGAAGAAGAGAACATTTAGTAAAAAATATCAGGTGAGTCACTTTTATCGAACAGCACTGTATGAACTCTGTTCAATGTCACAAGACAGAAACTGAATCTTGCGTGTGTCCGAAGCTATTTCGGTTCTTTTAAATAAAAACCGCAGAATGAACGCACAGTGTGTTTCGATGGCAGTGTACGCAAAATAACACAAGATGTAGATGCTCTTCCTTTGGTATTAAGAGTCTAACACCATACAAGTGATGTTCAGTTCATTTAAAGAGGCAGCTCGGAGTGGAGTAATTCTAAACGAGGATAGTTTGTTTGAATACTACCGATTAGTGAGTTCGTTTCTCACGGGACGCCCCCATACAAAATAGAACATTAAATAACCAACAAGGGATACTATAATCAATCTGAACAAATAGGCGACCCAGTATGGGGTAATGGTTACCGAAGCTTGGCTGCTTGACCATTACTACTGAGTAGTGAGTTCGATCCTCGGTAAATGCCCCAAACAAAGATACAGCATTAATTATCCCAATAAGGATTGACACGTCCCAAAATCAACCAGCCCAAATACACTTCTCTGTTAGAATATGAATGAATATATATATATATATATATACAAGACATTTTTTATGTTTATACGTTCTTTTTATAGATACAAATATTTAAGTAAATGCTCCGTTTATAATAAACAGTATTAACAACATCTCTATGAAAATTTCTCGGACATTCAGGTCGGTAAATGTTAATACTGTTTATTATAAATAGAGAATTTACTTAAATATTTGTATCTATAAAAAGAACGTATAAACATAAAAAAAATGTCTTAAAAATAATAGTCGGACTTTGTCCCTTTCATATATATATATATATATATATATCTGAAACATTGACCTTCCTGCAACCACAGTTTCTACGTGGCCATCTTGATGGAAACCATGGTTGGAGAAAGGTCAATGTTTCGGATATTTTATATCTTAACGTGTCCTACATGTTGGTTTCACGATGATTTTATTGAGTACTCTTTTAATTTAGCTGGAAACACAATCTGGAAGCGGAATCTGATACTGCCATGCAGCCTCGTGTCCATTACCATTCGCGCAGCCGTATGTTAAAAAATATGAATATCCTGTCATTGTTAAACGGAATACTTGTCAGTTAACTCACTACTACACACGTTAAACGTTGAAGACAGACTAACCACAAATGTACACGAATGACAAATGTAACCTAGTCTATATGGCAACACAGCGCCATCTACCGTAAACTGTCATTAAACCTAATAACTCAAAAACGAAGAATTTGCGGAGATATGTTTATATGTACTTTTGTCCTTGTTTTGTTGTGAGGAACACGCCTCCAAACTTTATAAAATATTTTGATACATCTTGTATATGTGAGTGTTTGTGTGTGTAATTGTGCATTTGGCAGCAACCCCTCTTTTATAGAGGTTTCATTAAAGCCGACAAACTAGATACTGTGATTAAGCTTTTTATTCAATTTTTCTTGTGTTTGTGTAAGTGTTTTCTTTTCTGTACATAAAGTGCGTAAAAATTGTCCAAAAGTTTTATAGCGGGTGTAACAGGAAAACTTTCTTAATCATGTAACAGTATAACTGTCCATCCCATAAAATGTTTCATAATAACAATAAACTAATTGAATTTTGTGTGTGTGTGTGTGTGTGTGTGTGTGTATTTCATTAGTTAAAAGTCATTTTTAGTGGATGCCCATATTTGAGTAGACGCTCCGTCAGTTTATCAGACAGCATATCTATTCATTTTCGTCTTCGGCCTGAACATTTGAGAGATCTTAAAGAAAAATATGCATTCTCCGGCAGGATTCGAAGCCTACATCCACGTCAGCAGGAGAAACCGTCATTAGAAGTCGTTTATAATGCACTATTCAACTATGCTTGACGCACTCCATGGCCAAGACGGTATAAAATCACGTCGGATCTATGGTTGACACACTCCATGGCCAAGACGGTATAAAATCACGTCGGATCTATGGTTGACACACTCCATGGCCAAGACGGTATAAAACCACGTAAAATCTTTCTATAGTTGATGCATTCCATAGCCAAGACGGTATAAAATCACGTCGGATCTTATCGGATTTTATTACAAAACATTATTTTTAATAGGCATCTGCTTGATGTTTATATCTACTTTGTGTTTAATAGTTCGTGAGGATTACATTTCATCTTCCATTGAAGAGTTAGCCCTCACTTTCAGTGGATGTGCGAGTGGTGTAATGGATAGCTGCACTGAATGAGAAATCGGAGAGCCGAGTTTCGAATTAGTCGTCTTTTCATTCATTTGCGCGCAAATATTTTTGAGAAAACTATGAATCCACCTCTTTTCCACTTTAGGTCATGGGTTAAATACTAAGACTTGTTCTTAGAAAATCATTGTTATCTCCATAAAAATCGTTAATGCAATGTTCACAGGCAAAAAAGAATTATTCTTTTCTTCTTTTCCGGAGTACCACTAGCTCGCAAGGGGTTACAGAGCGAGAGAGAGAGAGAGAGAGAGAGTGTGTGTGTGTGTGTGTGTGTAAAGAGGAGTGATAGAGGAAAAGATGAAGAGAAAGATAGAGAATAGATCAAGGCATCTGGAGATGTCGATTGACATTACATTTAAATAGTTGGAGAATATAGCTATCAGGGAAACAAGTAATAGGAAGCGAATTCCACAGGCAAGAAGTGCGAGACATGAAGCTATTGGAGTAGAAGAGACGGCTACATTTAACTGTTTCGTCAGTGAAAGGGTGGGACCGAGATGTCAGCCTAGTAGCACGTTTAAATTTATGCAGTTTGGGAACTAGCGAAAGTAGCTCGTCGGAGCAGTCACCGTGAAAATATTTGTAGAAAAGGCAGAGGGAGCCGACGGCACGTGTGTGAGAGAACAACTGTAGACGAGATGCCAGTTCAGGGTCAGTCAAATTGCATATCCGTCTCTGGATTTTGTTGAGAACCTTAAGACGAACAGCGGGGGCACCAGATTATATATGGCAGCAGTATTCCATGCAAGGGCGAATGGTTGATTTATAGATTCTTATAATCTAAAATATGTTTCGTTTTTAACCTTTAACATACTGAAAGTGAGTTTTATTCTGCCACTGCAATTGACTCAGATGAATGAATGATAGAATATTTGAATTTTGCAGTTGTGTTGTCATACCCTGCTATGGCAACAGAAAATGACTATGACTGAAATAAAGTGGTCCAGTAGAGGAGCCTTCTAAAACAATGCAGTGGAAAAGAAAGTAGTTTTTAATGTATTTAAATAACCCAAAAAGGGTTGATAAGCCGTAAAAAAAATTTAAAAAATTAATAAATTCGCCTTCCGGAAGTTGAAAGCTTAAAGTTGAATAGTGCTTCATAAAGGGCGAGTAATGGCGTCCTGGTTACAAAAAAGTGAAAAACTATTTTGTAACTTCAGTTTAAAGCGTCAGCCACTTGGTTCACAAGTGGATGATGAATCTCATTTCTGTAATTTGTAAAGTTCAACCCAGATTTATAGGAACTGAAAGGAAAAAGAATGAAGAAGGAAGGGAGTTATTTATACGTGAATGATCGGTGAGCGAGTATTCAGAAAGTTCGAATCAGAAGCAAGAATAAAAATGAAGAAAAGAGTAGCCGGCAATTAAAAGTTCAAAAATCCCCAATCCCAAAATGCAAAATAATTTAACGGAAGTTAATTTATTTTTGTTTCGCCTGACTTTAAATGGTTGGATGGTATTCGAGAGGGAAAATAGTGATGAAAATCAGCAATAAGATGAAGAATTAGTTGGTTGAGTTTGTTTAGCAGCATATCAACAACACTATGGGATATTTAATGGCGAAATCTAAATATTTTGAACATAATTTATGGCTTCAACTAAATATATACTCTAAATAGGTATTGTTGGCTGGTTGATTTGCTTTAGCGGCATATCAACAACACTATGAGATATTTAATACCGAAATCTAAATATTTTGAACACAATTTATGGCTTCAACTAAATATATACTATAAATAGGTATTGTTGGCTGGTTGATTTTGTTTAAATAACCCATAGAGGTGTTGATATGCTGCTAAACACATATATATATATATATATATATATATATATATATTACACTACAAAAAACTTTGCAGTGGGGATGCTGAAGGTAATATTAATCAGCTAATTGATAAACTGTTTACTTACTATATATATATATATATATATATATATATATATATATATATATATATATATATATATATCTCAGGTCATCCTATAAGTTCTGTCCGACTTTTAACTTTTTGTTAAAATGAACGAAATTTAAAGAGTATTTTATAATGTCTAATGGAGCTGAACATTATTTTTATGTTTAGATGCATTTAAACTGATCAAATTTTATTTCAGAGAACAATAAAATTAAATTTTGTTTGATTAAAACCCTGCTAACATCGAAGTACCCAAGAATCATTTGAGGCACATAATGCTTTATGAGTTCAAGAAAGGAAACTCAGCAGCCGAAGAGGCTAGAAACATTCACTCAGTTTATGGAGAGGAATGTGTGAATGAAAGAACTTGCAGAAGATGGTTTACAAAATTCAGAGGTGGAGATTTCAACCTTGAAGTTGAAGATCGAACCGGACGTCCAGTTGAGTTTGATGAAAAGCTTCTTGAAGCAGTCCTTGAAGAAAATCCTGCTTTATCAGTTGAGGAATTGGCAGTGGTTCTCATTTCAAACCATACAACTGTTCATCGTCATCTTCAACAACTTGGAAAAGTTCCTAAACTTGGAAAATGGGTGCCTCATGAATTGTCTGAAAACAAACTCAAATCCCGAGTTGACATCTGCTCTTCTCTCCATTCTCACCAACTTGTTTCACCTTTTTTGGATAGACTTGTGACTGGCGACGAAAAATGGATCTTTTATCGAAATGTTAAGCGTCGTAGACAGTGGCTTGGTAAAGGGGAAGGACTCCAGCCACAGCCGAGAAGTGAACTTCATGGGCAAAAGGTTCTTCTTTCAATCTGGTGGGATCGCCAAGGAATAATCCACTTTGAATTCTTACCACCTAATGCAACAATTAATGCTCAAATATACTGTCAGCAATTAGAGCGTTTGAACCAAGCTTTGAGGGAAAAAAGACCTGTTCTAGTGAATCGAAAAGGGGTGATGTTTCATCAGGACAATGCGCAACCCCACACAGCAAGAATCACGTCACAAAAGATCGAAGAACTTGGTTGGGAGAAAATTCCTCATTCACCTTATTCTCCTGATCTTGCTCCTTCAGACTACGATTTGTTTCGTAGCTTACAGAATCATTTGGTAGAAACAGCTTTTGTAACACAGGAAGAGGTTAAAACTGACATTTGTGAGTTCTTCGAATCAAAGCCAAAAGAATTTTACAGTAATGGAATTAGTAAGCTTGTTAATAGATGGAAGGAAGTCAAAGATAATCAGGGAAAATACATTGTTGATTGAATCTGTAATTAAATGTAACATTTGGTCACTTGTTTTCTTTATTCAAAATTCGGACAGAACTTATGGGATGACCTTTATATATATATGTAAGCAAATATATGGATATAGATCCGACAGTATGAAAAAAAAAATATGGAAAAAAACAAAACAAAAATCCTTATATAAATTATGCTGTTTTTCAATGACATATTCATAAATGTTGTTTTGATAACGTTATATTTATGAATATGTCCTGAAGATGGTTTATTAGACCGAAACGTCAGACGTTGACATATTAACATTAAAACAGCATAATTGTATATAAGGATTTTGTTTTGTTTTTTCCGTATATTTTTTTTCTTTATATATATATATATATATATATATATATATATATATATATATATATATATATATATATATAGAGAGAGAGAGAGAGAGAGAGAGAGAGAGAGAGAAAAAGAATAAAAACTAAAGCTTAAAATATAAAATAAACTGTGGGTTCGATACCAAAATCGACACAGCGAAAAGTAATATAATATAATAATAATACTAAATCCAATTTCAACATGTTTTTTCTTCTAATATCTGAAATAAATTAATATATATATATATATATATATATATATATATATATATATATATATTTATAATTTTAAGTAATTTTTTTTCTAAACTAGATGTTAATATTTTAAAATATACCTCAAGGTTATTTCAATTGCCTTATTGATCCAGAACCTCCCACTTCTACTACCATGATATTGGGAGTTAATTTATGTTTAGACTATTTGAAGCTTCCCCTTTATTCTTCTCGCTTTCTTTTTTGCTTTTTCGTTTTCATCTTTCTCTCTTCTTCTTCCTTTATTCTTTAAATGTTTAAATTTTAAGCTCCTATTTTCTTTTTTTTCTTCACACCTCTGAGTTGACAAGTCCTACAAGTAAGTCTTTGTGGGCCGAAATAGCTATTCGAATGAGGTCATTTTGGATTTCTATCTATCTGATTTATATGCTCTGTTATAATAAATACATTGAGCTCTCTTTGTGGATCAGTTTTAATATTTTATATTAGGATTCTCTTGGATTGCGTACCAACGGATTATTACCTATATATATATATATATATATATATATATATATATATATATATATATATATATTTTAAAATAGGAGTTCAGCCTATTCTGCTACCTTGGTTTTAACCTTTCGGTGTCTTCAGGCGATTTCACTCAATTGATTTCCTAACACTTTAAAAAAAATTAATGAACGCTATAATAAAATAATTAAATATGAATAAATAGGCACACGACGAGCTGTGATAGGAGAAGAGGAGGAGGAAGTGAAGAAAAGTATGGATATTGGAAATGTATCGGTCGGTGGGGGGGGGGGTAAAATGAAATATGCATGCTTTTTTTATCCTGGTTCATATGAAAGCAAGAGGAACTTTTTAGTATGTATGCAACGGGTCATAATTTCCGATCTCTCATTCAAAAGTTTTGTTTTTGGTCTGAAAATGTTATTATAGCTAACTTTTCTTGTTGACAAAGGTTGCAGATATTACTATGGTTGTTGTAAGGTTTGACTTTTTTTAAAATTTTACAGTTTACAATTGGATCTTTGTTATTTTATTCCTTTAATTTCCACACATGGTTGGATAGTCTAATAGAATTCCTAAGACTTTCTAGCTTGAAATATGACTGGTGATTATACCACCTTTTCTTAAAGTTACCTTTAGTACACCCTATGTATATTTTTTCTAGACATTTTTTACTCCTGCTTTGTAAATTACTGCTTCAGTTTTGCAAACTCTATCTAATTGACATCTACTTTTATTTCTACAATTACATATTTCACTGCTAATAATGTTTCTTAGCTTAATTTCTGTGGTTTAATTTAGCTGTGTTTTTAGAATACATAAATATCCAGTTTCCTATATTTAGGTTTTATTAAAATTCTAAAAATAACTTATTAAGACAAAATAAATTGCCAATGTAGTACACAGTAATAGCGATGTCAGGAGGAAAACCGTCCTTTTAACACAACGTTTATCGTCAGTACAAATGCTAAACTGGGAAAATCTGATATAAAAACTTATTAAGCCCAAGCCACTCGGGGGAAGTTATTACCCGGCGCCTGGGGCGTCCCCAAAAGGAGAAGTGTCATGGGAGCTTGAGCAATTTTTCCTCCGGCATTGGCGTTAAATCTATTTTAAAGCTCGGCTGTGTCTCACATTCGGTAGCAACGTCGTTGTGCTGAAAATTACACTTATATAAAAACTTATCTTTGTGTTATTTTTAAGAAGAAAAGGTGAAGAAAATTTTGATGAAATTTATTCATGTAGACTCGACAAAACCATAGATATTTGTAAAAAGTGATAGACTGGAAAAATTAGCTGAAATCAAAAAAAAAAAAAAAAATAATCATACAGTTATTGTCCTTGTTCATCCCTTTGGCAATTCTTTAGTTTGCACGACCGTTACGCCTTGTCAATACCTAATAAATAATCGACTATTCCTTTTTGTTCGTGTGGAAAGACAAGCCATATCAAAGGCACGACTTTGTTTCAGTGAAAGAAAGAAAGAAAAAATGATTAACGTCTTCTGTTAATACATCATGAATAATGGATTATTCCGTTTTGATCGTGTGAGAAGAAAAAAGGCACATCAAAGACGCTACCTGGTTTTAGTGAAAAAAAAAGAAAGAAAAAAGATAGAAGCGTTTAACCTCTCCTGCTAATACCTAATAAATAATGGACTATTCCATTTTGATCAATTGAGAATACAAAAGATATATCAAAGACGCTACTTGGTTTCGGTGAGAAAATAAAAGAAAGGAGGAGGAGGAAGCTTTCTCTTCCTCTCTTGTTGAACTCTCTGTCTCCGGCCGGAGAGGAACCAAGACTAGGCTATGCCGAAGGGCAGAGTTTCGTTTGGAGAGGTAGACAAACCCGACCCCATGTGTACAGGGTCTACGGGAAAATTTTGCCCGAACCTATGGGATCGGAATGTCCCACGTTAAAAACTGACCTTGTGCCATATCTTGCCTTGTGGGGAGGTTGGTAAATAAACTGAGAAAATAAAAGAAAGAAGGAAAAGTAGAAATGTTTAAAGTCTGTATCTGTGAAATGGAAAAAGTCAATTTCAAATCGTTTCATTTGTACCCCCTTACTTCTTAAAATAACGACCAGCATTCGTATTAATGATTGTTATTAAAACATTTTGTTAAATTTGTTATGCTCAAATATTTAACAATGGGATAGGCGAACTTCTACAGATATTTTATTGTTGGAGAGCTCGCCTTGAGCTGATTAAATCATTAACTGAAGAATTAAGATTCATCATAAATTTCAAATAGGAAAACTGCGAAATTTTCCCTTGTCATAATAAATTGCATTCAAATTTTTTTTAGTGCAAATACATTGTAGAAACTATTTACATTATTCGGACTATTGTTCTCATCTTTTCTTGCCATATTTATTACAACGTTTCGGCCGTTGTACGCTCCGGCCTTCTTCAGGTGGTTGGAATGTCGAACTGAACCCTTTATTTCGCTCACTGGGGTAGACTGTTCTAGTTCCATGTGCCATGTTTTAATGGATGTCAGTTATCAGTTATCTCCTGTTAATTCCCCTCTGAAAGTTCTTCACTGCCTTAACCGGGTATTGAACTCACACTCTTTGGGTCCTGTCACTGGATCTGACTAACGCCTTTATCCACTATGCCATGTGTCCTTGAGGAATTAACAGATAACTGACATCTATTAAACATGGCTCGTGGAACTAGAACAGTCTACCACAGTGAGCGAAATAAAGGGTTCACTTCGACATTCCAACCACCTGAAGAAGGCCGGAGCGTACAACGGCCGAAACGTTGTAATAAATATGGTGACAAAAATAAGGACAATAGTCCGAATAATGTAAATAGTGTACATAATACCTCATCTCACAAATATAGACAGATACTAAAAAGGCCGAAACGTTGTGATAAATATGGCGACAAAAATGAGGACAATATTCCGAATAATGTAAAAAGTGTACACAATACCTCATCTCAGAAATACAGGCAAAGACATTGTAGAGTTTAAAAATCTAACCAAATCTGACTACTGTATTTGCACTGTCATTGCACTTGATTTTAATTAACCAGAAAAAGCTTTTGACGACACACATTGGTATCATAAATAATGAATTGTATATGCAGTATATGTTATTTTTTTATTCTACCATAGCATTATTTACTAAGTATATTTCTTTCAGCGCGCCCTCGTCACTATCGATGGTGATATAAGTTTTAACGACAATACCATGGAAAATTTGCCAAAGCCCCCTCGGTACTTCCTATTTTGGCGACGCCTCAGGCGCCGGGTAATGACTCCAAACCCCGCCCCCAAAAGAGGTACTACCTGGGACGATGCCCCTTCCCTCAAAACCCGGGGCTTGAACTTAATATTCCTTTAAAACTACCCAGCCGAAGCCAGGTAAGTATTAATAGTAAGAAATAAAAGGTTATGTTCACTTATCTTTGAGTTTCGCGGTGAATATATATATCTAAATCTAATCAATTCATCCCAAGCAAGGCGATAATGCCACTAAGAGGGCTACTGAGAGAGAGAGAGAGAGAGAGAGAGAGAGAGAGAATGAAAAAAAAACTTTAAAAGGAACCGGAAATCTCATCCTAAAGAGGAAACAAGGGATAAACTTCTGCTCCCGTTCAAAAGACTAAGGGTGAGTGTGAAACTGATTAAGCGAATATATATATATATATATATACGTGGCTTCTCATTATGCTATATATATATATATATAGTGCTATGGTTACAGAGAACTCAGTAAGAGTTCCACCACGGAATACATGAACGAGCGGCGCTATATCGAGTCTGATTTGCGGTGGAACAGTTGGTATGATGTTTGCTTGACAACCTAACTGTCAGGGTTTCAATTCTCGGCAGTTAATGCGCATTGCTGATGAGTCCTAAATATAGGACGAAACGGCCGTCCAGTGCTTTCTGCATTCTGTTGAGGTTTCTTTCAGACTCGATGAATTACTTATATATATATATATATATATATATATATATATATATATATAAATGCTCAAACACTAATATTACATGGAATATTAGTGTTTGAGCCTTTTATATTATATTTTTACTCTGTCCTGGACATTGAGTTCTATCCTGTTGGGAATATATATATATATATATATATATATATATATATATATATATATATATATATATATATGTGTGTGTGTGTGTGTGTGTGTACACCCACACAACTTACACGTGACCTTTTTTCTTTTCTTTTGTTTACGGCATATCAAACTCAATAGGTTATTTAATGCTAACAAGACTTATTGCTGGTAATAATTTTTTTTCAAAAATGCCATTAAAACCAATTTTTAGACTTTCTTAGTGATTTGAGCCCAGTTTGGGGGGGGTTAACTATTTGCCCATAGCTGGGACCCTAACAGGTGCTACTATCCCGAGTACAGTGTTGATCTGGGAACAGCAGCAATTAAGATGCGGTTCCACGCTCCTCAAAACCTCTGATCATTCCTGCCGGATGTAGTTTCTCGCCATACCCAGGGCGCCCTTTTTAGTAAATAGACGAGATTTTCTGTTGCTGCAATTTAGTCGATAGGTGATAAAATATTTTTCGGACGGGTTTTTTAAAAGTTTTTTTTTTATTTTACCAAAACCATCTATTCAATATTTTTTAATTCGTGAATTTTTTTGTTGTTGTTTTTTTTAATAATCATTTCGCTCCAAACAAGGCAATAAAGTGTTAGAGAATACAAGAAAAAAGGCCATTAACGAGAGAGAACAAAAAATGAACAACAATGAAGAAGAAAGTAGATAACGATTGACATTGCAATTAAATCGTTGAAGATCAAAGTTGACTGGGAAGCAAGAAGCTAGAAGAGAGTTCCACAAGCGAGAAGTGCGGGAGAAGGAACTTTTAACATAGAACTTACGGTTACATCTAATCATTGTAAGTTCTATGTAAACAGTTTCTTCCCTCGCACCTAATACTGTAAATTCCTTTTAAGCATACAATATTTCTTCGTGACGTAGGCGATTAATTTTTTGTTGTTCAACACAAGATTTTAGCAGCTATGCAACATATCAATGCGCTTTCTTGAACAATACATTTAACGTTGTCTAATGACATTAAATTGGATAGGTTACATTCAGTCTTTTCTCTTGAAATCATTTTTGGTTGATCGATAGATATTCTAATCAGTGTACTGACTAGCGTGGCCTGACATATAGCCGAACTGACATATGGCCGATGGACATTTGGCTGAGAGACATTTGGCCCAATGGATATTTGGCCCAACGGACATTTGACCGAGAGAAATTTGGTCGAAGGATATTTGGCCGAACGGGCATTTGGCCGAACGGATATTTGGCCCAACGGACATTTGACCGAGAGAAATTTGGTCGAAGGATATTTGGCCGAACGGGCATTTGGCCAAATGGACGTTTAGCCCAACGGACATTGGGCCCAACGGGCATTTCGCTGAACGGACATTTGGCCAAGAGAAATTTGGCCCAACGGGCATTTGGCCGAACGGACATTTGGCCCAATGGACGTTTAGCCCAACGGACATTGGACCCAACGGGCATTTCGCTGAACGGACATTTGGCCAAGAGAGATTTGACCCAACGGACATTTGGGCGAACGGACATTTGGCCCAACAGACATTTGGCCGACAAACATTTGACTGAAAAAGTACAAGTAAAAATAGCAACAAGGAATACTTTAAGTATTTTAATTAGCGGTATTATAAGATAGAATAGGACTAATAATTACCACTGAATATCAAGTGATTAAATTACTAAATCTAAAGTTAATTTTTCTTATTTCAATATTTTTATAATTAGTTCACTCCAAACGAGGCAATAAAGTGTTAGAGAATACGAGAAAAAAGACTATTAAGGAGAGAGAAAAACAGAAGAACAGGAATGAAGAAGACAGCAGATAACGATTGACATTGCAATTAAATCGTTGAAGATCAATCTTGACTGGGAAGCAAGAAGCCGGAAAAGAGTTCCACAAGCGCGAAGTGCGGGAGAAGAATTGTTAGCATAGAACATACGGTGACATTTAGCCATTTCATCTGTAAAATGATGAGACTAAACTGCCAATCAAGTACAGCACTTAAATTCATCAAGTCTAGGCACCATGTTTTCTTTGCCGTAGGCGATCATGGCTCTCCACTTCCCTCTATCCTTTGTAGCTCTCAATGTTTCTTCCCTCTGCCACCTCCCCCAGACCACTTGATTAAGCCCGCCAGGTAAGACGCGTTGCTTTCCCTTGTCTCTCTTTCCCTCTATCCACCCTGTGAGTGTCAGATTCTCCAGGCCCTCCTTTCTCATTATGTGTCCCAGAAACTTCAGCTGCCTCTTCCTGGTCTTAAGTATAAGCGTCCTCCTTGTTTGCATTCTCTCCAAGAGCTCATCTTTACTCACACGCTCGCTCTGTGATATCCTCAGCATCCTTCAGTAGAACCACATCTCCGTCGCCTCGAGTCTTTTCTTCATTTTTGAAGAGACCGTCCAACATTCGATACCGTAAAGGAGGACAGATGTCACGTAACATCTCTTTTCTTTGTTACCAACGAAATCCTCCTGTCTCGTAAAAATCTGCCTAGCTTTTGGAATGCGTCTTTAGCCATTCCAATACGTCTTCGGATCCCAGCGTCGCATTTGTTGTCCTCTGCCAGAACACTTCCCAGATATTTAAATTTCCACACCTGCTTGATTTTAGTGTCCCTGACATGTAAATCGCATTTCCGGCTCATCTTTTTTACTGATGATCATGTATTCTGTCTTCTTGAAGTTTATGCTTAGTCCCTTCTTCTCGCTCTCCTTCGCTATCTTATGTAGGAGGTTTTGTTATTCCTTTTCCGTGTAGGAAAGTTTATCAGAACAATTACCATGTAAATATCCATAGACACGGCGCAGAGACGCTGTGTTACGGCAAAAAGTCGAATCCGGAGAAAGGTTCAACGCATAAAACGATTTCCATTTTCATGGGAAAGTTTTACTTCTATACGGCAAAACTAAAAAGAACCAAAAAATAGTACTAACTTTTAAAAGTCAAAGCTCAACATATTACCAAAAATAAATAAATAAATAAATAAATAAAAATCTTTGCCATCGCATAAATCAATGTTGCCCCTTTCAACGTTTGAATCAATAACTATTAACAGACCGAATTTTTGCTAAACAGACGAACAAATTCTTACGCAATAAGAGATTACAGTATTTGATAGTTTAAAAGAACGCATCCTCTATTTCAGAAGAGCATGTTTACAAAAAAATAAAAATAAAAATAATAATACGGAACGTGTCTTTTCGAGTAAGCCCTGAATAAGAATTAAATACATTAGCCGGAGACAGAAGACAGCTCTTACAATAGAGGCAACTGGAAGGGTTAGAAAAATCTTTTTGACGGTAATATCGCAAGAATAAAAAACAGCTTCGCTATCATCTACCAAATATCTCAACTTTGCATTATAAAACCCAGATATTATTTTTAGCAATGGAGTGACGGGCAGGAGGGTGGGGGGAACAAATGGATTTTATCAAAAAAGAGCAGTAAAAAAAATTAATTAACTTATTTATAAAAAGAACAATGAGTTAACAATATACATTAGTTGGGTGTAACTTTGTCTAGTGCTTACTATTATGCATATATATATATATATATATATATATATATATATATATATATATATGTGTGTGTGTGTGTGTGTGTGTGTATATACACATGTGTGTGTGTACACTATATATATATATGTATATATATATATATATATATATATATATATATATATATATATATATATATATATATATATATATATATATATATATATATATATATATATATATATATATATATATATATATATATATATATATATATATATATATATATATATATATATATATGTGTGTGTGTGTTTTTATACTATATATATATATATATATATATATATATATATATGTGTGTGTGTGTGTATATATATATATATATATATATATGTGTGTGTGTGTGTATATATATATATATATATATATATATATATATGTGCATATATATATATATATATATATATATATATATATATATATATATATATATATATATATATATATATATATATATATATATATATATATATATATATATATATATATATGTGTGTGTGTGTGTGTGTGTGTGTGTGTACTATATATATATATATATAGGAATGTCAGTGTGACACACTTTTTCAACTTTACTCCTAGAGACTGTAGCCCAACATATCATACCATTTTGGAATCAGGACGACTCTGTGAGCAAATTAAAAAACATTACGGGGCGGATCCGGAACCGCAATCTTGAAATTTTCGATTCACAATTTTTCATTATTGCGATTGTTTTCGGTGAATTTTTGGGTTACTGATATTTTTTTTTGCCACGAATTTTTTGTACGATAACAAATTTTATAACTTGGATATAAGAGAAACCCGGCTATAAGAGAGATTTTCTCTGGTCCCAAATTAGAGCCTGTGTTAATGTATACATATAGACCAAACACGGATATAAGAGAAACCCGGATATAAGAGACTTCTTCTCCGGTCACGACAACTCTCTTATATCCGGGTTACACTGTATTTGGGAATAATCGAAATTAATTGCGAAATCCAGCGAATGTCAGCCACGAAATAAACATAATTGTTTGTACGTAAAGTAATGACCTACGCACATCAAATTTTCTTTAAATTAAGTGGCGGCAGAAGGAATATCATTGAACTTTTAAATGGTAAACTTAAATATTAATGCAATACTTAAATGCAGCGATCAATTTGGAGTTATTCTGTAGTTTATTGTTGACTATTGCATTTACTCTTCCCTGCCAATTGTGATGAAGGCCAATCAAGTGCCCTCCGCTTTTAAGCTAATATATATATATATATATATATATATATATATATATATATATATATATATATATACTAGCTTAAAGCCGCGCTATATTTAAGCTGGCTATTTATGTCATATATAAACATCAGTATAGATATCACTTTAAACGTTATTTTTTGCTGATACTCGTGTTTGAGTAGACGTTCCGTTTATTTATGAAACGGTATATCTATTTATTTTAGTCTACTGGCCTCAATGTTCGAGAAATCTTATTAAAGAGAATATCCTGCTGGAGAGAAAAGATAAGATATGCAAAAAAAAAAAAAAATATTGGATTTTTATCAAATAATTATTTGTTATTCTAACTATTAAATTGTTTTTAAAATAGTGGGAGCATTTTGTGTGTTAAATAATAAAACTTTTAATTTTTCTGATGTAATGGAATAACCCCATGAGTGGCTGCACTATAGGTGGTAACAACCTATAAGTATCCGTTAGGACAGTGGACAGGAGCGTCGAGCTGGGATCTTTCCCAGCTGCGCTAGTCGAACTCTCTGCCTTCGGGCATAGAGGAACCCGGACGAGGCTATGCCGAAGGGCAGAGTCTCGTCCAGGGAGGTAGACAGACCCGACCCCGTTTATGCA
The DNA here is from genome assembly GCA_903632075.3 of Acanthosepion pharaonis. Taxonomy (NCBI): domain Eukaryota; kingdom Metazoa; phylum Mollusca; class Cephalopoda; order Sepiida; family Sepiidae; genus Acanthosepion; species Acanthosepion pharaonis. The sequence continues at coordinate 941,290 of CAHIKZ030000313.1, read as the reverse complement.
GGGTCTACAGGGATTTTTTGGTCAAGCCTCCAGGCTCGGTAATCCCACTTTAAATTCGGCCTTGTGCCACATGTGACGGCGTGGGGTAGTTACTAAATAGCGTCGAGCTGGGATCTGTCCCACTCCCCCCTACAGACAATGAATTGTAAATATGGGGACTAGTTTAGGACTTCATAGAGTTTCTGAGGTATTATGGTGATTGAAGAAAGAATAGCAAGTAAAAATGCGTTGTTTTGGTGAATGGAATACTGTTGGTTTGTCTGGGTCAGTAATTGTGATTAGCTAAGTTTAATCTTAAGACAGATGATGACCGTCCTTTTCCGCATTCCCACTTTTTGGCCTTGTGCCACATTTGTACTTTTAACGTACAATAAATAACGTCGAGCTGGGATCTGCGAGAACTAGTGGCCTTCCGATAACAGCACGCACACAACTGTACTGACTTGCGACGACCGGGCGCATAACTATTACTTCCTTGCTTGTTGTACTGGTTTCTACAATAAACCCGTTACTATTTATCCACCGTGTTTGTTCAGTCCATATTCCTATTAGCACGGAATATAACATTTTCCAAAAGAATTAATGAAAATTTATTGTAAATATAGTAAAACCAAGTGGGACTAACCTACTTGCACTTTTGCCAAAACTTTGTTTTCAATTGGTCAATGTATGGCTATTTTAGAGGGCCTGACGGACGGACTAACGGTAGTCAGAAAATTTATATATAGATGGGTTTCAATAATGACAAAAACTTTACAAAAGTCAACACTGACAATTCACAAATACAGATGAAAAGCTATAAACAACTTGAACACAAATGAATGGCCAGAAGTGTTTCTGGGGTATTAGGCATTGGAAATTACAGGAATAATTATATGGATTCTTCCAATGCAAAAAAAAAACACCCCCAAAAATCCTGATGTTTCTTTTAGACTAGTCTATTTAGCCAATTACTTATATTTAATTGCATTATATAGACATTTTATGTTAAAACCCAAAATAAACCATTAACATCATTTTCACGTTATATATACATACATATATATATATATATAAATGATTATAGATATAGAAATGAATTAAATAAAGAGATACGATCAACCTTATATGTCAGCAATTATGTACACATACAGGTGAGAAAATAACTATTTATTTAATCAATGCTGAAGACAAAACAGTGCTCAATGTAGTTAAACAGAGCTTTATATTAATAATTACAATATACTAACATTTAAAGCTAAAATAGCCATCAGTACTATATATATATATATATATATATATATATATATATTATAAATTAATAGGAAAATATTGTTTTATCACAGTTCTAAAAAAATAGAAGCTAAAAGCTTCAATTTAATTTTGTAATTTTAAAGACATTAGTTACATTTCATACTCAAGCGAATTTTGGAGTAACTTATTAATGGAAATTTACATTGAGCACTATTTTGTAAAAATAAAATATCTATAAAAACACATGATATATCTTACTGTTCTTTCTTTTTTTTATTTATATACACACACACACACATATATATATATATATATATATATATATATATATATATATATTTACACAAAGTTGTGTGTATATATATATATATATATATATATATATATATATATATATACAAAAGTACTTGTGTATTGTGTGTATACATATATATATGTGTGTGTGTGTGTGTGTATATATATATACACACAAAGTACTGATATATATATATATATATATATATATATATATATATATGAAGAAATGTAAATGGATATAGATCCGACAGAATGAAGAAAAATTTGGAAAAAAACACTTAAAAATCCTTAAATGCAATTATGTTGTTTAAAATGAATGAAATGTCTCTGACGTTTCGGTTTAATAAACCTTCTTCGGGACAATATTCATTAAAATACAATTCAATTCAATTTGACAAAGACGATGGACATAAAAAACAAGTCTTATCCAATTTTGTTTGTTTTTTCCAAATTTTTCTTCATATATATATATATATATATATAGAGAGAGAGAGAAAGAGACACTGATGACTATTTTAGGCTTCAATATTACTGAAACTGTTAATTTTATCATGTCTACACGAAGACACATACATTCAATTATTACAAAAACTTTACAGAAGACAACACTGACAATTCACAAATAATACAGATAAAAAAACTATAAACACCTTGACACAACCGTATAAAAACGTATTTCGGCGGTATTAGACATTGAAAATCACAGGAATAGTTTAGGAATTATTCCATTGCCAAAAAGCAAAAAACAAAAAGAAAAAAACTTGATATCTCTTTAGAATAGTCTATTTAGCCAATTAATTATATATAACCTTTTATCAACGTATCAGACATTCAATGTTAAAAAAAAACAAAAAAAAAAACAAAAATATTTTTTTGCATTTCTACACACACATACTCGTGCCGGTGACTTTTGTACGAACTTAATAGTGTAGTTTTTAAATAACTTTTCTGTAATAATACCCATAACTAAATCATAAATTTACATCGTCACTATTGTTATTATTTTAAAATTAAATATACTAAAAAAGAAAAAAAAATTACTTACCTGGTTTTTAAAAAGAAATAATCCTTCGTTATTCGACTGATGAAAAAATTGATGGAAGTTTTTGTAAGATACCTTCTTTTTTTGTCGGGAGAAAGACGCTATTTAAAAAGAATAAAAGAAATACGCAAGGAACAGGTTCCTATTAAAACCACGAATCTGTAGGTGGCACTTCGCGAAAAATCAAAAGTAAAACGAAAAAAAAGTTCACAGATATTCCTCCCCCTTTATCCCTGAATCCGACAAAAAAAAAAATAACGCTTCAAAATGAAAATCCAGTCACTGTTTACATTTACAAGCAGCAACCTACAAAAAAGGTTGTTGTTGTTGTTGTTAGCCTGGAAAGATGCCGACAAGGGAGCAACACGAAACTTAGTACTTAGTTAAATAAGTATGTTAGCGAAGAAGAGGGAGGAAAAAATCTCTGGCAGTTTGATAAGTGGGGGAAGCTGAGGGCGGATGACGTAACGAAGAAGTGGTTTGACTGTAAGTGTGGATGTAAAGACAAAATGGTTGTCTCCCTTCTCAACCTTCGTGATTACAAAATTAGCGAAGTTTGCCAGTTGTCGACTTGAAGCGACTTAGACAGTTTCCTTTCATTCGTTCTTTCTTTCTTTTTCGTCCTTCATATTTTTTTCTTTCTTTATCTTTCTTTTTTATTTATTTATTATTTTTTCACTTTCTTTTTTTCTTTTTCATTCCTCATTTTGCTTTTTCTTTTCTTCCTCCTTTCTTTCTTTCTGTCTTTTCCTTTTTTTCTTTCTTTTTCGTCATTGACACTCGTTTTTTTTATTTCTTTTCGTCATATACACTATTTCTTTCTTTTTCATTCTCTCTTTCATTCATTCATTTCTTTCTTTCTTTCTTTCTTTCTTTCTTTCTTTTCATCATTCAAACTCTTTCTCTTGTGTTTTACTTTTTATTTTTTCCTGTTCTTCACTTTCTTTCTTTCTACCTTTTTTTCTTTCTTTCCTTTCACTTTTCTTTTACGTCCGACTATTTCCCTTTTCTTCCTTCTTTTTTTTCTTTCTTTCTTTCTTTCTTTCTTTCTTTCTTTTTCATCACTCACACACTTTCTTTTTTTTTCGTCCATCAATTTTCCTTCTCTTTCTTCTTTCTTTCTTTTTTCTTTCTTTCTTTCTTTTTCGTCATTCACACTCTTTCTTTCGAATTTCACTTTGTATTTTTCCCATTCTTCACTTTTTTTCTCTTATCCTTCATTTTGCCTGTTAATTTTCTTACTTGCTAAAGACAGCAGATGAGCAGCAATCTAGCAAAACATTTTCTGCTATGGAAGTGAGCATGAAGCCTTGGTTTGCCATTGAATTATTTCACATGGAAAAATATTGCACTTATTAACATTTGTCGACAACTGCTGAATGTTTATAGAGACCAAACAATGGATGTGAACTGAGGCGTCTGGTAGTGTTTCAGCATCGCTGCAGTGAGAAGGTGTGCTCCCTCCGGTAGGAATGTTTTTTTTGGTTATTATTATTATTTTTTTATGTTTGTAACGAGTGTGGCATACAGGTTCTCGTTTATCTTTGGCAAAAATGCAAAGCCGATAGAGTTGCCAATTACGCGTAGAATAGTGTTTTGTTGCTGAAAACTTGCTCAAACCGTTGTGTTATTGGGCTCCCTGGACAATTTTTCTCTCTAGAATCTATCATACATATCTACCATTCAACCATTCATTAAGTCTACCATTCATCCATGCTTAGAATATTGCTGCCATATATGGTCCGGTGCCCCTGCTGTTTATCTTGAGCTCCTTGATGAGGTCCAAAGAAGAATCAGCAATATTATCGGTCCTGATTTGGCATCTCGGCTTCAGTCACTTTTCCACCGCCATAAGGTTGCCTACCTGAGACTTTTCTATAAATAATTTCGCGGTGATTGTTCAGACGAGCTCTTCGATATGATACCTAGACTTTTGGATTTGAGCGCAGTTAGACTGGCGTCGAGGCCTCCTCAATTTACAGTTGAGCTGACTAGATGTAACCCTAAACTCTATGCTATCAGTTTCTTTTCTCGCAATTCTTGCTTGTGGAACTCCCTTCCGGCTTCAAGGTTTCCAGCCAACTTTAATCTGCAAAGATTTAAATGCAATGTCAACCGCTATTTATTGTCCTCCTTCTTACTCGTTTTGTTCTCTCTCCTTAGTAATATTTCTGTTTCTAATTCTTTCACGTCCTGTAATTCTCTGCGTCTTAGTGGCTTTAATGCCTTTCATGGGGTGGTTTCGATTAATAATAATAATAATAACTGGCAAAAAAGCTCTTTTCCAAACACTTTCATTCAGAAATTTCTTTATAAGTAAGATTGTACAAATGAAAAGACTTGAAATTAAAATTATCGATTTCACTGAAACAGATGTTAAAGTCTTTTATCTTCCCTTCTTTCTTTCTTTCTTTCTTTCTTTCATTCATTTTCTCATTGAAACTAAGTAACGTCTCTGATATGTCAGTTCCGTGACTTCATGTGGTCAGAACGGAAAAATTCATTATGTATGAGGTGCTAGAAAAACCTGTGAAAATGTCACGATTTTCCTATTTTAAATTTCTGTTACCTTCACTTAATGATTGAATAAGCTTATGACGTGTTTTAAGATAATAAAATATTCGTAAAAATTCCCCTATCGCATCGTTAAATATTTGAGCTTAGCAACTTTAACAAAATATTGCAATAACAATCATAAATATGAATGCTGGTCGTTATTTTAAGAAGTAAAGGGGTACAAATGAAATGATTTGAAATTGTCAACTTTTTTCATTTCACTGAAACAGACGATAAACTTTTCTATCGTCACTTCTTTCTTTCTTTCTTTCTTTCTTTTTCCCACTTAAGCCAAGTAGTGTCTTTTGCTTTTTTTTCTATGCAATCAAAACGGAATAGTCCATTATTTATGAGGTATTATCAGGAGAAGTTAAACACTACTATCTTCTCTTCTTTTTCTCTAGGCAAATCACCGTCTGACGGACATTTCTCTTAATAATAATTTTAAAATAATTCAGCAGACGATGTTATTTTATTTATGGTAACTGGTGTTTTGGCGATTGCCTTATTCGGTTTCCGTCATTTGATACTGCGCGTTTGAAAAATGTCACTTTATATTGTGGCCGCCATCGCTTCTTGGCCTTTTAGCTGGGGGAGGTTCAAATTAAACGCAAGCCTCAGGAGGCCTTCATCCCAGGTAGGAGGCTGGGTTTACTGTTCGGCGCCTGAAGCATCCCCAAAAGGTAAAGCTTCGCGTGGGGTTGGGCAATTTTTCCACGGTATTGCCGTTAACCCGACATTAAACTAATATTATGTCACATTTGGTAGCGACGTGGGCGGGCGCATTGAAAAATATCCGCTTCTCGGCCTCTTGGCCAAGATCAAAGTATAGTATCTGTTCTTATCAGTTTAATCAGATTCTCTCTCTGTTCATTTCTACTTTCCCTCCTTTGTTTGTTTCTTTTTTTTATTTTCTCAGTGAAAACCAAGTAGTGCCTTTTCCCCTCTTTCCACGCGATCAAAAAAGAATAGCCCAGTATTTACGAGGTATTGGCAGGGCGTAATGGTCGTGCGATCTATCGAAGGGAGGGACAAGCACAATTATAATAGGATTGGCAGGGCGTATCTGGTCTAGTGTTCCTGCTGTTCATCTCGAGATTCTTGACGAAAATCCAAAGAAGGATCTGTAATATAATCGATCCTGACCTGGCATCTCGACTTCAGCCACCTTCTCACTGACGCAACATGGCTTCCATCTGTCTTTTCTACAAATATGCCCATGGCAACTGCTCTGACGAACTTTTTCCCTTGGTGTCTTGAATACATGAATTTAAGGGTACCACTAGACTGTCATCTAGAAGAAAAAAAAAACAACTTTTTTTCATGCTACAGTTTAGTCCGGGAAAATATCGGTAAGAAGATTGCGTGTGCTTTTATGTTTTGTTTTGTTTTTAAATCATTTTGCCCCATGCAAGGTGGTAATACCACTTCTACGTAGGGATTGCAGGGAATGAAAGTGAAAGTGCATTTCCATTACACATATAATAGCCCTATTCTATCAGTAATGCTTGCATTCATTCCTGACCATTGACAATCCCTTTCTTCCTGATTTTCAATGCATTCCTATAGTAAAATCATTAGCAATGCATTTCCATTATACATATAATAGCCCTATTCTATCATTAATGCTTGCATTAATTCCTGACCACTAACAATCCTTTTCTTACTGATTTCCAATGCATTCTTATAGTAAAATCATTAGCAATGCATTTCCATTATACATATAATAGCCCTATTCTATCAGTAACACTTGTATTAATTCCTGACCACTGACAATCCCTTTCTTCCTGGTTTTCAATGCATTCCTATAGTAAAATCATTAGCAATGCATTTCCATTATACATATAATAGCCCTATTCTATCAGTAACACTTGTATTAATTCCTGACCACTGACAATCCCTTTCTTCCTGGTTTTCAATGCATTCCTATAGTAAAATCATTAGCAATGCATTTCCATTATACATATAATAGCCCTATTCCATCAGTAATGCTTGCATTCATTCCTGACCACTGACAATCCCTTTCTTCCTGGTTTTCAGTGCATTCCTATAGTAAAATCATTAGCAGGGCATTTCCATTATTGTTGTGACCAAGTAATTGGTTAAGGAATAACAAAACAAGAGGCTGCAGATAAATAGTGTATTGAACAGTAAATACAACAGAAGTGTGTTACACGACTTGGGAGTGTGTGTCGGTTGACCAGCGTTCAGTCTATATCACTGGTATATTTAGTAGACCCCCTCCAACACCACCACGAGGGTACATGTGGCACAAGTCCTAGTTTAACGTGGGTCATCCGAGCCCATAAGCTCGGCCAAAAAATCCCCGTAGAACCCGCATAAACGGGTTCGGGTCTGTCTACTTCCCCGGACGAGACTTTCCCCTTCGGCACAGCCTCGTCCGGGTTCCTCTCTGCACAAAGCAGAGAGGTCGACAGGAGCTGCGAACAATCACAGCCTCGGTAGAACAGTCTATATCACTGTTATATTCAGTGACCCCCCCTCCTACGAGGGCACATGTGGCACAAGGCCAAGTTTAACGAGAGTTAACCGAGCCCATAGGCTCAGCAAAAAATCCCTTTAGAATCCGCATAAACCGGTTCGGGTCTGTCTACCTCTCCGGACGAGACTCTGTCCTTCGGCACAGCCTCGTCCGGGTTCCTCTCTGCACAAAGCAGATAGTTCGAATGGGGCTGTGAACAGTCACACCTCGGTAGAACAGTCTCTATCACTGTTAATATTTAACAGCCCCCAACCCAGGAGGGATGTATGTGGCACAAGGCCGAGTTTACCGTGGGTTTTCCGAGCCCGTAGGCTCGGTCAAAAATATTCCCTTCGAACCCGTATAAACGGGTTCAGGGTCTGTCTACCTCCCCGGATTAAACATTGCTCTTCGGCAAAGCCTTGTCCAGGTTCCTCTCTGCTCAAGGCAGAGAGTTCGACAGTTGAACAGGATAGAGCACTGTACCCCCGAGGCATATTTTCCCTAATAACTTTATAGTAAGTGGAAGAGTCCACAATAGCCTCATTAGAGGGAAGACATCATAACAATTATACATATGAAACTTCTGCTAGTTCCTTTGTTTCTTAGCATGTACGTTGCACACTGCTATTACCTCATATAAATAATGGACCAGTCCTGTTTGATAGGATGGCTAGAAGAAAAGTTATTTTTAGTTTTAGGGAAAGAAAAGATAGAGGACGCACTAATACTCACATGTGTTTAGAGTCTGCTTCTGTGAAATGGAAAGCCTTGTCATTTTATAATCTTTTCATTTGTACCCTCTTACTTCTTTAAATTCTAACCTGTATTCCTATTTATGATTGTAATTGCAATGTTTTTGTTAAATTTAAGCTCAAACATTTAACTATGCAATGGAGGAATTTTCAGGAATATTTTATGGTCGTGAGACTCGCTAGGAACTTATTCAACCATTAACTGAAGAATTAAGATTCATCAGAAAATTCAAATAGGAAAACCGTGAAATTGACACGGTCATTGCCTCTATATCCCATTTCTGTCTGTCTGTTTTCATCCCTCGGTGTTGATAATCAATTTCTTCCCGATTTTCAATGATTTTTTCTAATTATTTCACCCCAAACAAGGCAATAAAGTCACTAAGATACAAGGTGTTTATTCTGTAATAAATTCATTCTTCTTCCTTATGTGCCGTGTCTGTTCAGTACGTAGGCGATTATGGCTCTCCACAACTTCCTGTCCCTTGTACCTCTTCATAAATTTTGTCCTTTTGTTATTTCTACTAACCTTTTTCCCGTCATTCATTTATTCAAGCTTCTTCTTCTTCTTTGTGTCGTGTCCCTTCAAGACGTGAGTGATCATGGCTCTCCACAATTTCCTATCATTTCTAGCTTTTAGTAAATTTTGTCTTTTTGTTATTTCTTCTAAACCTTTTTCCACCATTCATTTATTCAAGTTCGTTCTTTCTTCTTCTATGTGCCGTGTCCCTTCAGGACGTGGGCGATCATAGCTCTTTACAATTTCCTGTCCTTTGCAGCTATTAATAAATTTTGTCTTTCTGTTATTTCACATAACCCCTGTTCTGCCATTCATTTATTCAAGCTCGCTATGTTATTCGTTGTTTTTCTCTGTCCATCTTGCCTTCAATGTTATCTGAAGAAATAATGGAAACTTTTCAATCAGTCGCGTAAGATTTTTCTGTATGCCATCTCTCTTCAGGACGTGGGCAATCATGGCTCGCCATAACTTTCTGTCCTTTGTCGCTCATAGTATGATTCGTCCTTCATCATGTTTCAAAATCCTCAAGCTAACTAAGTAAGTCATGCGTTATTTTCCCTTGTCTCTCTTGCCCTCAATCTCTTCTGTGAGCACCAGATTTTCCAAGAATTCTTTGATTATTATGTGTCCTAGAAACCTCAACTGTATCATTCGGATATTAAATACGAGATTCCTTTTTGTTTCCAATTTCTCAAAAACTTCGTTGCTAAAAAATTCGGTCCATGATATCCTCAGCATCCTTCTGTAGAACAACATTTCTGTTACTTCAAGTCTCTTCATCTTTATTTCAAGACTACGGGCTTTTATTTGGGGTAGGGGTGTTTTGTTTTTTTGCTGCTGTTGTCTTTCTTTGGTTTGTGGGTGAGGGCGTATTTTCAAAACCTTTGTGGCACGCTCCTCCTAGAACCGGGGCGAATCAAACAGTGGTGTATCTTAATATCGTAATGTTTTCATAACCCACATCGTCTGAAGAGAATTTCATTTTGGCATTCTACCATGAATAACTAGGTCGCTATCCCCTGCCTTTTCGACGCACCTTCTGACGACCGACTATCAGGGGCCAACATGCATGGCTCCCATCTATTTTGAATAAGCTAACTGAAGCTTGTCAGCTTTGAGAAGCGCCCGATCCATCGCGCCTTATCAATGTCATCATCGGCTGTTTATCAAAACATACTATTTCGGGAATTTCAAAATGTTAGTCATGAGCGCAATTGCCAGAGATTGGCGCAATGTCGCAGATTAAGTGTCGCGATGCTTAAACGCTAACGCTTTATGCAATTACAAGGAGGTGCTGAAAACTTCACACTCCGACACACTTCCCCAAAATATGACGAAATGTGTCACCAGATTTTCCTGTCAAGAGTACGGAAAATTCCTTCTGGTTCAAACTGATAATTTTCATCACACGCATCATATATATATATATATATATATATATATATATATATATATATATAAGTAAAGGTAAGAAAATCTGCTGGTATGTAATCCAAGTGGATCCTAGCAATATAAAAATAGTAGAACTGATTCACAAAAGAGAGCTCGGTGTATTTTATTTATACAGACCAATATAATTAATGATAATAAAAATTCCTTTTAACTCATATGGGGAATACGCTATTTCGGCAAACGATGAAAATAATCGTCTGTCTTTTCAAACCTGGTGTAGATTCAACGTCTATAGATTTGAAGTTCACGTTTGTAGGCGTGAACTTCATTCCACACCAGGTTTGAAAAGTCAGACGACCATTTTCATCATCTGCCGAAAGAGTCTATTCCCCATAGGAAGTAAAAAAAATTGTTTGATTATATATATATATATATATATATATATATATATATATATATATATATATATATATATATATATATGTGGGAGGGATATAAAATTTCGTACATAGAGTGTTGGTTTTAATAAAATATTGCTCGGTGTGGTATAACAGTGCTACTAAGTATATATTAATAAATACACATCCTTCATTGGTAGCCCGACCCTGAGTTTCGCGTACTAAGTAGAGACTGACAGTTATATAATTAAAATTTTAATAAAAATATCTGGTTAACGCAATACTGGCGTAGTTCATGTATTTCATGGCGATTACGGTTTTATATTTTTTAAAATTTATATTGCATTTAAAATAGACGGGATTTTTATTTTAATATTTAAAATAAACGGGGATTAATGTTATTTATTTAAATCATATGGAGAATACAGTAATTCGGCAAACGATGAAATTAGTCGTCTGTCTTTTGAAACCCGGTGTAGACTCACGTCTATAGATTTGAAGTTCACGTCTGTAGGCGTGAACTTCATTTCACGCCAAGGTTGAAAAGACAAACGACCATTTTCATCATCTGCGGAAATAGTCTATTCCCCATATGAGGTAAAAGGAATTGTTTGATTATTAATTATATATATATATATATATATATATATATGTGTGTGTGTGTGTGTGTGTGTGTGTGTGTGTGTGTGTGTGTGTGTGTGTGTGTGTGTGTGTGTGTGTGTGTTAATATAAGATATCGCACATAGACTGTTGGTATTAATAAAATATTGCTCGATGTAATATAACAGTGCTATTAAGTATAAATTAATAAATACACATCCCTCACTGGTAGCCCGACCCGGAGTTTCATAAGCAACGGAGTTTCGCGTACTAAGTAGAGACTGACAGTTATATAATTTAAATTTCACTAAATGTTTGGAAAAAAAAGGCCGTATTGTCAACTGCTTTCGGCCACTTTTTTAGCCATTTTCGAAGAGATTTTTTTTCAGATGTTATTAATTTCTTTTCATGTTTGACTGTTTAAGATGTAGTTTTGTGTCGTTTGGAAGGACTAAATTTAAAAAAATCCACAAATATAAAAAATTCTAAAAAAAAAAAAAAATATTCTAAAATTCCCAGCATTCCTCTGTCGGGAGCATGTGTAGTCCTACCAACATAATAAATTTAACCCGATGAAGTCCTGAAGGACGAAACGCGTTACACTTTTTCTACTTTATCATACAATTTTTCCCAATACTGTTCTTGATATATATATATATATATATATATATATATATATATATATATATATATATATATATATATATATATATATATATTTTATGTATATATCCTGTGATATATATATATATATTTATATATGTACTAATACGTTTTATGTGTATACGTTATTTTCATAGATACAAATATTTAAGTAAATGCTCTGTTTATAATAAACAGTATTAACAACATTTACTGGCCTGCAATCTATTATAAACAGAGCATTGTATCTATATTTGTATCTATGAAAATGACGTATAAACAGAAAATATATTAAAATAATTGTCCATTTCATGATATATATATATATATTTCATGATATATATATATATATATATATATATATATGATGATATATATATATATCACAGTCTGCTCATATCTATCTATCATTTGAACAGTTTTTGCACACTCTCTATCCAGAAAATACATCATTTATACGAATGCAAGAAAAAGTTAGTACCTTATCAGGCGTTTTTAATGAACCTTGTATAAAAGAGGGGTTGCTTTTTTTCTTTTCTTTTTTGAAATAATTTCATCTCAAATAAGGCAATAAAGCAACTAAGACGCAAGTGGTTTCTGAGTGCTAGAGAATATGAGAAAAATATACAATTAATGAGAGAAGACAATAAAAGAACAACGATTAACAATACAGACAATATCGATTGACATTGCATTTACATTTTTGTAGATCAAAGTTGACTGGGAAGTTAGAAGCTGGAAAAGAGTTCAACAAGTGAGAAGTGCGCATAGAACTTAGGGTTACATCCAGCTATTTCAGCTGTAAAATGATGAGACCTAACCGCCAATCTAGTACTATAAGGTAAAAGATTGTAGCTTTGTATCAACTGTAGAACTTAAATAAATATGAGCTTAAATAAATTCCCGCTTCACAATAATATTACATGAACATTATTATTTCTTTTAGCCTGTAATTTGCAAATTGTCCAAAACTAGAAATGTCACCGAATCAGCGTGTACGAGACATATCCTGCGTGCGAATCTGCCCTCTGCGGTGACAATATTTTTCAGCGCCTGTACATCCCCAGGTGCAGATATAAATGGCTGGGATTTCGTTCTTCCTTGTAAGAAGCGTGCAATGAAGAGACGGTCGCTAAACAAATGTCGGCTGTAATAAGTACAGCTTAGGCTTCGTTCAATGCTAATTACGTCATTTGGTTGCCACTGAACAAGAATCCGGTGTGAAGGAATTCGATTCCTTAGATGAGCAAGCATTCTACACACACACACACACACACACACACACACACACACACACACACACACACAATATATATATATATATATATATAAGATTTAAGATTTAAGAAACAGCAGATATTTTTATATAGAGAGCTCATTATTAAAAATATTAAATAATATTAAAAATAGAGCGTTAATAATATTATATGAAAAGATTACTTTTAAATATAAATTTTAGTCCGGCTTCGAAGTTTCCTGGTAAAATTCCAGTCTTCAGGGGTTGAAGTCTGGAAATTTTACCAAGAAACTAAATTTGTCTGAAAAAACAAAAATCCAGTAAATAGTTCTACAAGCGAAAAGTGTGAATGAAGAAACTGTTAACATAGAACTTACGGTTGCATCCAGTCATTTCAACCTTAAAATGATAAAACCTCGTTGACAATCTAGTACTGTGCTTAAATTCGAAAGGTCTATGTATCAAAGAGAAAATCTCATCAGAAATATTTATAGAAAAGGCACAGGAAGCTATGCTTCGGCTGTGGGAAAATGACTGAAGCTGATATGCCAGGTCAGGAGCAATAACATTGCAGATTCTTCTTTGTACTTTATCGAGGAATGTCTAAATATATATATATATATATATATATATATATATATATATATATATATATATATATATATATATATATATATAAACATCATTTCAGATGCGGCAATAATATTCAATACATGGATGACTTGTAGGCTTATAAATGTCTAAAATGGATTCTGGTTTTGCGGGGACTCACAGAATAATGTTGAGAGATTATTCGCCATTGAATAATTCTACCTACCGACACTTTTCTTCCAAGACTTACCAACAGTGGCATTTATCAAAGACAGGACGAGGGAAATCCAGATCATACCTCTCTTCAAATTTCTACCTTCACTTATCAGAAGATCACTGTGATTTTCTGATTTGTCGGTAAAAATCAACGCTAATCGCGTCTGGTAGTCTGCATAATTGTAGACGTGACTCCATGCGTGTGAGATTTGCCCGAAACTGTGTATTGGCTTATCTACACCTGCTGCAACCTATTCCTTTCACATTTGCTGATATGAGATTCCAAGATGAATGGCCCGTATTTCCGGCGTAGATTTTTCTTAATCAAAGCCATAAAACACCCCAAGCTTTTGTCCACCTCAGTTGTAGGCAGGTATTGAACTCACAACTCTTTGGGTCAAGTCACTGGATTCAACCAACGCTTTTATCCACTGGACCAAAGGAGATAACTGATACTGAGACACCCGTAAGAGGCATGGCACGTGGAACTAGAACAATTTACCCCGGTGGACGAAATAAAGGTTTCAGTTCGAGATTCCAATCACCTGAAGAAGCCCGGAGCGTACAACAGCCGAAACGTCGTGGATATGACAGTAAAGATGAGGACAACAGTCCGAACAATGTAAATAATGTAAATAATTACAATACCTCATCTGAGAAATATAGATAGAAAACCATAAAACTTGTGACCTGCTTAGTGACTTAAATATTTCTCTGCACTTAAAGAATTGACGCAATACAATCTTCGTACACACTATTTACTTGCTAAGATTAGTAAATATCAAGAATTACGACTATTAGCTCGTGATTGATGATGGACACAACGATCTTTTTTATTTTCATTCAGCCTCATTGTACTTTCTCAGCTAAGCCTAGAAAAATCAATAATCGCAAATAATGACTCTAGTGTCCCTGAAAGATGATTGGCGCTGCACAATCTTCCTCTTCTCTTTTCTTTTCAATTAGCCTTAAACTGCATTGAAGTAAGCTAATTAAGCAAAAAGAATCACAAATATTGACTCCTGGGATCTTTGCTGATGACTGTCGCTATACAATCTTCCTATTCTCATTTTTCTTATTTAGTCCTACGCTGTACTCAGCTAAGTATAATAAACATCAAGAACCACAAATATTGATTCCTGTTCACATGATTGGCGCTATACAGCTATTCTATTTTTATTTCCTTTCTTTATGCTTTATTTACCTGAGCTTAGTACATATGAAGTATCACAAATATTGGCTCATGCATTCATTTCTAATGATTGGCGCTATACAGTCTTCCTATTGTCGCTTATTCCAAGTTTGATATCTATCAAGTACGACGAAACTTGCTAACAAGGGTTGTTTCTTACTTTTATCTGTTAGTTTTCGAGTCGTGGCAAATCCTAATTTCAAATGTTGATTTTTAACATTATTTCGCAGAGATCATCTTATTATAAAACACAGATTGTGTGTGTGTGTGTGTGTGTGTGTGTGTGTGTGTCTGTCTGTCTGTTCGTTTATAAATTGGATCGGATTTCCTACATTTTTCAACCGATTTCAACAAAACTTCACAGGACTACGTAAAATTACCTTGCGGTGGTTCTGACAGCGCCAAAAATTGGAAAAACACAATTGTTTTTGCACGAAATCAATTTGAAAACACGATTAAAAAGCATCGCTGTCGCGAAAATGAAAGGGGGACAACTCATATCGAGTTATACTTATTATAAAACCCAGGTTGTTTGCGTGTGTGCCTCTGTGTGTGCGTGTGTGTTCGTTTATATATGGGATCGGATTTCCTACATTTTTCAACCGATTTCAACAAAACTTCACTTTTTTTTGGCAGGTAGTGTTTCTTATTGTCTTGCACCCTTTTTTCTTTATTTTTACATTCAGAATGCTTTAAAAATTCCATTTACAAGACAATTGTTTATAATAAAATTCTATTCAATCGGTAGACTCATAACGATTGAAAACAATGTTTTTGTTTGAGTTGGGGTTTGACCAATTCGTAAAACAAAAAACAAAAAAAAACAAAAAAACAAAACTAATTAAGACATGCGTGTCCGTCAATCTTAAACAATAATCTTTGTCAATTTCATTTTTCAGTCTTTATGATGGTTGATACTTGATCTATCTCTTACTGTTACATCCCCGGGCAACGCCGGGCTCTACTGTTAGTTATTTTATAAAACAATTACACTGGCTCACAAAAAATTATTTGAAATAGCGTCGAGACACCAAAAATCGTTTTTTTTTTAGCTAATTTGAGGGCGCTGAATCTGAAAATGACATTACTTTTTCTTGGGTAGCTACCGTTTTTGCTGTACAGAAATGCTTCATTTTTAGGGAATTCTGTATATATGATATTGACCGATGTCAATAATCCTCATAATAAAATCGTAGAAACCTCTCAATTCATATTTAAACCAAGTAATATTGGTCTCCTTGTTGAGAAATACTATTTCTGCAATAAAAATCAGAGCCTAAGTCTTTAAAAATAACACGATTGAATATACTAAGACCAACAAGTATTTTCATGAAATCATTTCATAAACTAACAGCAGAAATAAAAACTTCATGAACATAAGAACTATGATAAAAATGATCTCTTTCTTGATTGTCTGTCATGTTCAATGTTATTTAAGTCCCTTTTGATACTCCAGCAGTATCATGTACAATAGAATAGATGCATTCAATTGGGATGGCTTTAGTTGGAGTTTCTTTCCAACTGTGAAAACAAAATGCTCTCAATGTGCTTGGTTTCCTTCCGTAGTGAAGGAATAAAAGTGATGGGATAAATTTATGAATATCAAACAGATTTTATGGTTTCACTTTTTTTTTTTGATGTCACCTTAATTATCAGGTTTACTAAAGTGTATTACTCATAAAGTTTATCAGTCAATTTGAATTCTGTCAATGAATTGGAAAAGTTCGGAACTTCAATTTTAAGATTTTTGACTCAAAAACACATTTTTTCTTATAAAAATAGTTTATTTCAGGTTGGCTGACATAAATTGCTCGGCCTACTTGAAAATCGATGGGTTTCTACGACCTTTATTAACTAAATTTTGCGATCAACCATGATCGTAAATTGATCTTTGTTTTTTTTTTTCCAAAAATGAGCAATTTCAGTACAGCAAAAATGGCAGCTAACCATGAAAAACTAAGGTCATTTTCGAAATCAGCACCAGCAAATTAGCTAAAAAATGTTTTTTGTTTCTTGGCACCAAAAATCGAGTGGACCAGTGTTAGTAATCTTTTCACTCACTTTTTACTTCTAGTATTTATAAGATTTTCATTTCAGCTTTTATAACAAACAAAAACCGGTTCATTATTATCGGGATGTGCGCGAACGCAGACTCAACACTATTATTATTAACCTACAGATTGGACTAGGAATTACCTTATGCTTCCGATGAAAGCATTTCAACGGTATTAACCTAACAAAAATCTCACTAAGGCACGCTGTTTTTACGGTGTTACACATCCTCGGACAGAAATAGGATCATTAAAATGTTGCCTTGCTAGGCTGGAACTAAAACGCGGTGTCGACTTATACACGAATACATACTATATCCGTGGAGTACGTCTGTGTACCTTGATTAGATCAAATGCATGTCATATAAAGTAAAACAAATAAAAACTCGACAAATTATTAATTAAGATGGCTGACGGGATGCCATTTAATTTTTCCGACTGGCTCAGTAAACAAAAATTTTAAAAATTGTCTCAAGTTCCAAATTCCGCTTTTTTGATTGGTTGGAAATAATCTTGAGAAAGAATTCTTTTCTCTAATTTGATTTTTTTTCCTGAAAATGTGTTTACCTTGTACCAGGCATTGCGCTGCTGCAATCAGGCTCAGAAGCTAGGATTATCAAAAAGCTTCCATCTGAATACCTCATTGATTGTAAACGTCTTCAACTGATTTTTTTTTAATTTTTATATTTTTGATTTTATTTTTTTTCATTAATTTCCATAATTTTTTAATAATTTCACCCCAAGCAAGGAATTCCACAAGTACACAAGGGGTTACAAGGGCACACACCTTTTATAGTAGCAAAGCTTTAAATGTTTTGTCTATCTGTGTGCAAACAAGTATAATTTCTCTCTTTTTGGATTGTTGTGTTGAAGGTGTGGCAGCAGCAGGCAGGCAATAAGAACGTTAAGTTTAAAGTTCCAAGTTCTTTTTTTCAATCATTTCACCCCAAGCAAAGAATGCCACTAGTATGCAGAGGGTTACAGAGAATAAAAGTGAGAGAAAAAATTGTGTATAGGGTGGGGGGGTGAAGAAAGGTCAAAAAATGAATGGGAATCAAGATGATAGAAGGTGGCGATTGACGTTGCATTTAAATTTTTAACGTGTATTTATCAGGGAAGCTAGTAAACTGGAGGAGTTCCACAGGGGAGGGAGTGCGAGAAAAGAAACTGTTAGATTAGAAGTGGCGGTTAGATTTACTTAATTCAACAGTAAAATGGTGGGACCTAAATGCCAATCTAGTAGCACGCTTAAATTCATGTATTCGGGGCACCAAAAAAAATCTCGTCAGATCAGTATCTATGAAAATATTTGTTGAAAAGAAAGATGGAAGCCACGTCACGTCGGTGAGAAAGTGGCTGAAGTCGAGATGCCAGATCAGGATCGATTACATTACTAATCCTTCTTTGGATTTTGTCAAGAATCTTGAGATGAATCGCTGGAACAGCAGACCAGATATGGTTGCAGTATTCGATGCACGGACGAATGGTAGATTTGTAAATATGCAAGATGGAGAAAAAAAACTTTTGGCACGACACAGTGACCCAACTTTCTTTACAGTTGATGCAATTCTTGATACGATGTAGTCGCTCCACTTCAAGTCATATTATTTATTTTTATTATTTATTTTATTTTATTTTATTTTTTTCACAAATTTTCATAGATTTCTTGGCTTGGAAACAAATCTAAAGCACGATATCCAAGCCAGGACCAATTCACAATTATGATAGCGGTAAAAACATTCCGAACATTTTAAATCGATCGACCGCTTTGTAAGACAACTGCTTTCATGAATGAACGACAATTGTTTCACATAAGATGGCTAATTTAACCCAGATGAAGGCAGCTCAGAGTGGCTATTGAATATGTAATGTTCACAATGAAAATGCCTTCTTTTTTTTATTCGAGGAATTTTTGTAATTCAGGTCTCGTGTTACTCTCGTCTTAAGAATGATAAAGACACTGGATTATGAAAGAAAGTAAAAAGGAAGAGAAAATTAATGGAACATGATGAAAAAGGAATAAAAGATTCTAGAAAAAAAATGGCGGCAAGAAATTGAAAAATTAAAAGGTCGGAATTAACCAATGTAACGAGATGGAAAGAAAAAAAAACAAGCGAAAAAATGTTAATTGAATAAGAAATTGAATGGGAAAAAGGAAAAAGAAAACGAAAATTAAAGGAATTTAAGTAAAGAAACAGTAAATAAAATCAAATAAACGTCGGATAAATAGGCAGCCAGGCAGATGAGAAAAGTTTGATAATAAAACAATAGAGTAAAGTAGAGCAAAAAGCAGAATGGAGTCATGGAATTTGACAATACGAAACTAAATTAAGGTGAAATGGAATAGACAAAATTAAATGAAATGCTGAAAAAATAAAATAAATAGAAAGGAAAGACAGATGAAGGAAGGAAGGAAGGAAGGAAGGAAGGAAGGAAGGAATTTAAAAAAAAACGAACAAAAGTGAAGGTCTGAATCTAAGAAAGAAAGAAAAAAAAGAAACAAACAAACAAAGACACAATATTAATACGCAAAGAGAAAAGAATTAATAGGTAAAAGAAAGAAAGAAAGAAAGAAAGAAAAAAGAAAGAAAGAAAGAAAGAAAGAAAAAAGAATGACGCAATATTAAGACGCATAGAGAAAAGAATTAATAGAGAAAATAGAGAAAGAGAGATAGAATAAAAGAAAATAAAGACAAAATGAGTGAAGAAACAAAAGAAAGAAGAGAAAGTTCGAAAAGAAGCAACCTCGTTTCTTAGCCTATAAAAGGAGGTAATTAAAAAAAAAACTGTAAAAAATATGATTCCCGCTCGGAATTCCTGTATTGCGGCCGTGTGCCAGACTATTTGATAATTTCATAAGTTTCTGAATAATTTTTTGCCTTCTCAGTAGATTATTGTCCCAAACACTATCAGTTGATGATTAGGTATTATTTGTGTGCTTATTAACCATTACACCATTACATGGTGTAATGGTTAATAAGCTTGTCTCGCTAGATTAATTACGAGTGAGTTCGATCCTCACTGGGCGCTACGCACTTTCACCATTGTGCTACTTCTAAGGTATGCTTAGAAAAATATCTGTAGTTATTTTCAAGATGTTTGTTCTTAGTATTTTTCTGTGTTCTACTGGATAGAAGTAATAGTAATTCTAAGCCGTGCTGGATGGGCGTAGTAATAATTAGTAGTTAATTTCGACCTTTTAATTTTTCAATTTCTTGCCGCCATTTTTTTCCAGAAAATGTTATTTTTTTCATCATCTCCCATTAATTTTCTCTTCTTTTTTTTTTTCCTGGCAATTTTCATCATCTTCTCAAAACCCTATGAAATTGTCCAAACTGTTGAATGCCTTGAGGACGTTTGGGAGGTAAAAGAGGCTGTGAAGACGACCCTGGACATGTTATCATTGTTTTCTCTACTTTGTCCTCTGCTCCTTCGATACTCTCTCTCTCTCTCTCTAGCTACAATCTTCCTAAATCTCGGTTATTTTGAATAAAGACAACATTAAAACAAATATAATACATGCTTCTCAGAAAAAAGGAACACCCCGAGATACGAACTACAAATTGTTGGCACGAAAACCAAGGAAGTAAAAAGAATTAAATATCTAGGAAGTGTTTTAGCGGGTGGAAAATATGACACCGAAAGACGCATTTGAATAGCGAAAGATGTCTTCTTAAAGCTAAGCAGAGTATTAAGAAACAGGAAATTTCGTTACAAATAAAAGAATTCTGGACTGTTATATAAAATCGGTCCTCCTATATGGATTGTCCAGTGAATATTGAACAATCACCTCACCAATGAAGAATAGACGAAGCAACAAAAATATGGTTCTACAAAAAGATACTGAGAATACCATGGACCGAACATGTGAGCAATGACAAAGTAGTTTTATGGGAAATGAAGAAAAAAAGCCATACTGGGTAGGACGATAAAATACATCCGCGTCCTGGGTAAGACGATAAACTACATCTGACAGCAAGGCCTTTGATCAGAAGGTATTGAGGAGTGTGAAACCACATTTTAATTGCTGGTGTTCTCAGGTCCATCCTGACCTGAGGTGGTAGCACCTCTCAGAGTCCCAAAAAGGGGTCAAAACAAGGGTAAAAAATGATCAAAACACTATGAAAGTATAAAAATAGGTTTTAATACCAGCAATAATTTTTTGGAAAAATTTTTACCAGCAAGACATTTTTGAAAAAAAAAAAAAAATCATATTACCAGCAATATAATTTTGTAAAAAAAATATTACCAGCTATACAATTTTGAAAAAAATATTACCAGCAATACATTTTTTTTAAAAATATTACCAGCAATACATTTTCTTAAAAAAAATATTATCAGCAATAAAAATCTTGTCGGCTTTAAATAACCCATTGAGGTTGATATACCGTAAAACAAATCTAACCAAACCAAATCAAACTGTTATAAAGTAGTTTTCACAGTGGAGGCTTGTATTTCAATAAGTCGGTCCTAAAAGGGTCCGACGTACAAAACGTTAGGAACTTGCAATAATAGTTAATGACGCAGCAATCTAGTTGTGATGGTTGATACTTCAATGCCCGACATCGACTGACTCACTCAACTCCACTGAGCCCAACTAGCGACCGCTACTATTACTACTACTTATTATGTGTGGGAGAGTCTATTACAATAGAATAGGTAATGTTCTAGTATAACACAAACCGAAGACAAAAAGGACTCTGATACTTAAAATCAGAAAGTGAGAGTTGAAATTTCTAGTGAGGAAAGAGGGCTTGGAAAACTTGATACTCAGAAGACATTGAATGCAAAGGGGGCGGGGGCGGAAATCAGCCAGTAATCTACCTAACGAGCTTGCGTAAATGGTTGGCAGAACAAGTATTAGAAGTGATAGCAAAAAGACAAACATGGCTCAGCGTTAAAAAAAGACAGGTAGTTGTGGAGAGCCATGATCACCCACGTCCTGAAGAGCCGCGGCACATAGAAGTTAGATTGGATCACAGATATTACTTTCGATCGTACCCTCCTGAATATGGATTTTTACCTGACCGGAGAAAACTTAAAATTTAGTTTTCGGGTATAATACGCACCCCTGATTTTAGGGTAAAAAAGTGCGTATTATACACGAATAATTCCTCTCCCTAGAATTTCTCAATGAAAAGGGGTTTTCTTGACAGTACACATCTCTCCAAGTAATATACGGCAGGTTATAATGGGTTATCTGGTGCCAGCAGCAAGGAACGATCCCTGACCATGTATCATCAAAGACTAAAAATGAACAGCTTATACAACGCTAAAAAGGTTATGTTATTTACCAATAGATGAAAGAAGTGCATTCCTGCCTTTCTCGAGGGCAGTATTGCGAATTAAATGTAAACTGACTTTGTCAGAGTTTGAACTTGATTCGCCAATTTCATTCTCCATATCTTTAACGGTTACGTCATACGCACATCAAATTCCTGATAGGAAAACAAGGAAAAAGAAAAGAAAAAACATTTAAAAAATAGATAGAGGAATGAGATGAAAAAATGCATTTCTTTTATATTTTCAGCTGGGTCTTGTGTTATTTCTATATCTCGTTAGCTGCATGCAGTAAAATATTTGATGCGGGTTGACTGAATCGAGCCATATTTCTCAACAAGCTAATAATGATGTCATTCGTATGGTGGGGGATTTGGTGGAGAAATAGAAAGGCGAGGAGAATGAGATAATAGATGGATGAATGGCAGCATGAAAGTCAACAAATGAAATAAAAAAAACGTTTCGGAAAAAACGAAATAAATATAAAACGAAATAAAAAATAAAACGAAATAAAAAAAAAATTAAAAAAGTAGATAAATAAAAAAGAATAAAAATAAAATAAAAATAAAAAAGGAATTAAAAAAATTAAATGAAAAGAAAACAAAATAAAATAAAAAGAAATGAAAAAAGATGTGAAATAAAATAAAAACGAAATATTAAAGTGAAGAAAAAATGTACTGAGATAAAATTAAAAAAACGCAAAAACAAAACGAAAGGGTGGGAGAGAAAGCGGAATAAAAAGAAAGAGAAATAAAAAAGCAAGCGAAAGAAAAGAAAGCCAAATAAAAAGGAAAAAGAAATAAAAAATACAGCGAAGTAAAAAAAGAAAGAGAAGTAAAAAGAAAGGAAGAGAAATAAAAAGGAAGAGTAATAAAAAAGAAAGCGAAAGAAAAAAAAAATAAAGCGGAATAAAAAAAGAAAGAAATTATAAAGAAAGAGAAATAAAAAAATGAAAGAGAAATAGATTAAAAAATGTTCTTAGGAAGAACAAAAAGAAAAGTAAACAAGGACAAATCTAGAGAACGGAGATTAAATAAAAAAAAAAGAGTGAAGAAAAACAAATAAAGAGAGAGAGAGAGGGAGAGAGAAAGAAATTAAGAGAAAAAGAAAAGATAACGTTGCGAGAGTGAAACGCTGTGAAATTAGAAATGGTATGAAGGAAAAAAAAAAAAATGTATGAAATAAAATAAGATTAGAGAAGTAGTTAGAAAAGAAGAACGATAAGGCGACCAATTGAAAAAGACAAATCTGACGCGAGACAGAAATCTGACGCGGAAGAGAGAAAAGTCGCCAACGAGAAGAGAAAGGCGAGGGACGTAAAAATGAAAGGCTTTGTATTCGATACAAAATAAAAAAAAACCAAAAAAACAAAAACTTAAGCAGCTAATCGGAATGGAATGATGATCAATTGAAGCCAAATCAGATTGAGCGTTGAAAGACTTAATCAAAAGGTTCAGAGTGCAATCATCAAGGGCAGATAATTCGGATACCGCGTTTAGGATATGCCGGAGAAATATAACGAGATTCAAAAAAAAAAAAAAAAAAAAAAAAAACATATTTTTATTCTCAGCGGCATTTTTTTTCATACAGAATTCTTGTTTCTGGAATATTTCTGAAAGACGGTTTGGGATTTAAACCACATAGTTTTTGCTGGTCGGACGTATTATTTAATACAACAGAGTACCTAGAAAAAGGGCGGCAAATTTATTCTTCGAGAAAATAGAGACCAGCTCCATTTGGTCCATCTCAGTGGCCCACTAAAAGCCCAGATCCGAATGCTATGTAAGACTAAATCTGGAGTAGATTCCTAACTCACTTGAAAAACCGTCGTCGTGACATCGTCGATATTGATTCATTGAAGTGGAACTTAACTGAAGCTTGGAATGAAATTCCTCTTGACACTATCCGCAAAGTCATTGCCTCCTGGTTATCAAGCTTACAACTTTGTGTTAAACATCCAGGCAAACATTTCGAATATCTACGATAATTTTTTTTTAAGCATTTCACCCCAGGCAAGGCGGGAAGCCACTAGGACGCAAGGGGTTACAGAAAATTTAGAGCAAGATCAGACAGGAGTGATAGAAGAAAGGATGAGGGTAGTGGATAGATCAAGGCAACTGGAGATGTCGATTGACATTACACTTGAATAGCTGGAAATTATAGCTCACAGGGAAACAGGAAAAGGGAAGGGAGTTCCACAGGCGAGAGGTGCGAGACACGAAGCTATTAGAGTAGAAGAGACGGCTATATTTAGGAGTTTCGACAGTGAAGGGGTGAGAGCGGGATGCCAGCCTCGTGAGGCGCTGGAACTCGTGACGTCTGTTCAGTTTGTACACGGATCATGACAGCTAAATAAATTTCTTTCTGGATTTACCACTTTTTTTTTACTAGGCACCCTGTAGCACCAGGATCATGTGACTCGTAAACTATTGAAGCCATATGGACATGCCATGTACTGCAGTTGTAGCAAAAGGGGTGTATCTTAGGGAAAATAGCCAGACGGAGTCCGATCCTCTTCAGGCATTCAGAGTTTTTCTTTCTCCTAGACCGGTTGCTCCAGCTATGGGTAAATAGCAGGACAGACTGGGTTCTATAGCATTGGATGGCAACTGGTCTAGGAGAAAAACAACTCTGAATTCAAATCCTGCAGAGGGTCGTTTGGGGACCTTGTGGCACGTAGTGCACCAGGTCTCTGTATTCGGCCCTTCAAAAAGTGTGAATGGTCCTGCACGAAACCTTCACCACTATTATCAATTCTCATGTGCTGTTGTCGGGCTGTCGGTTTCCTAGGAACTGATCTGCTTGACCCTCGTACGTCGGATTCGACGGAAGAGTCGAGCGAGACCGGTTGCTATCCAAGGCTGTAGGACCCAGTCTGTCCTGCTATATATCCATAGCCGGGGGAGGTAGAAGAGATAGATTCATACCTTTACCAAGGGTGAATCGATAGGTGACACCCAGTGACAACTTCAGCCATATCAGTCTAACAGCTTAGCTCTTTCGTTCTATCAACTCTCCTTCCATCTCAGCATAACGTCATGTCATTGGCAATACGAATGGGCAGCGTCCAAACTATCGGAGGAGCAGTTTGTCTCCAGCCAAGAGCGGACCAGCACTGGTTATTCAATCCCAACTCTGATTGATGATTTCCAGTTGCTGGATTATAGTCCAGCAACCGGAAATCATCAATGTCCGATTTTGTTGTCACTTGACTCTAAAATATTTCTTTTGTTTATTTATTCTTCGGTCAAATTGGCTTTTACTATCTTCTCGCGAAGTTAAATTTCTCACGAAACCGTTATTTCTTATTCACATAGATATTAAGCATATTTTAGTCTGTGTACTGCTGTCCGTGTCAAAAGTCGAAGCCATTTGTAGTTCACATCTTGGATTGTTCCTTTTGCAAACAACCACATGTTATTTCTTCTTATAAATGATAGTTAGTCCTTTCTTCTCGCTTTCCTTTACTACTTCTGTAGAAGTTCCTGTAGTTTCCTTTTTGTGTCTGCTATCAACGCTGTGTCATCCACATACCTAATGTTGTTAAGATTATGGCCGCCAATAATAAATCCTGGTCTAAATCTCTGATGATCGTCTCAATTTAAAGTTTGATTAAGTCCGGCGAGAAAAGGCATCCTTGTCTTGAGCATATTTCTATTTTTGTGTATTAATTGAATTGATTTTTCTATCCGTATGCAGGTGGTTTGTTCCTAGTATAAGTTCGGGATTAATGTCATTTCTTTCCTAAATAAACCAAGCTCGTCTAATAGTTCCAACAGTCGCCCTAATTCTAGCCTTAATCTAAATTGGATTCTCGCTAATCCTCGATTCATCTCGACAATAATGACGAACTTTAATGAAAAATTAGGGGTTTCTCATCTTAAATCCTCTATTTATTTAATTAACGATTCATTCTCAAAAAAAGATTTTCCCATGTACTCGTAATTCTCCTACAGACATGAATGCAAATCCTGTTGCATTAATGACTTCAAATAAATTCTGCAGATAGATTCTTATTGCGGACATTAAAATTGTTTTTAATCTACGAAGTCCAATATATTATTGCTCAAATAGTATTTTTAATATTTCTGTTGTAAATTCTCAATAACAAAAAAAAAAAAGATCTGTCTATATCTTTGAGATGAAGTATTATGATTACTTGCATTATTTACATTATTCGGACTGTTATCCTCATCTTCATTGTCATATTTGTGAATTTCGGCCGTTGTACGCTCTGGCCTTCTTCAGGTGATTGGATTTTCGAAAATGAACCCTTTATTTCTCCCACCAGGGTAGAGTGTTCCGAATGTCTCAGTTATTTTCTTCAAACTTAACTCTCCACGTATTTTTGTTCACCACTGCTGTGGCATGGTATTGAACTCACAACTCTTTAAGCAACGTCCTTATCCTTGAGGACATCAGTGAATGATTCTTTGGGACTTATCATCATCATTTTTTACCAGTGCTCATATTGCATTTTTTCTGTTATTATTATTATTACATTTTTTTACCAGAGCTTATATTGCGATTTTTGTTGTTATTCATTGCTTTTCTCTAGTACTCCTTATTACTGGTTCCCATATTGTATTCATATTTATGCTTGGTCGGCAGAAAGGCTGTAAATATGACAATGAAGATGAAGATAACAGTCCAAATAATGTAAATAATGCAAAAAAAAAAAAAGATGTATAAATTCACTTTCATCATATGTTTAGGTTTTATTCCAATTCTTATCATCGCTTTTTAAAACCATAAACATTGCCGAAGAATTAAGGTAGTTAAAAAAGCGGTGTCATGGGAAAAACCGTCCTTTTGACTCAACGTCGTATTGTGGTCACGTTTATCCGTGTTTAACATTGTTTAGGTCGTTTTATCATTTTATAAGACGGCTTTATTCATAATATAAATACAGTGTCAAATCGATCCCTGGCTTCTTAAGGAGTTACGTGTACTTCGTTTTTATTTTCTTAGATCAGCGTTCCTCCACCTTTTTATCTTTGTGGGAGGCTTGAAATAACGTAAATTTTGCCGTACACGTCGACCTGGTGTACAAGTCGACCTCAAGATTTTTAGCTCAAAATTCTGAATTAAGCCTATATCTACCATATAGGTCGACTCCCAAACACACGGTAGGCTACCAGTGGCCCTAACTTTAGGCCTACGACTAAATGAAGTTAGGTTACAGTATACGATAACCTGTGCCAAAACTACGTAAGGTCACACCACTTACCTGTATATTGAGACACTAAATGTAATATCTTTCTATATGCATTGTATAGTAAACAACCTATAGCAAACACTGGTAGGTAACGTATATTGTATTGGTATAACTTAGCGAACATTTAAAATTCGTCAAGTTTACGGATAAACACATTAAAGTCAACATCAAATCCTATAAAATATTCTTTTTTCTTTCTTTTTATGTGCCATGTTCTTTCAAGACGTAGGCGATCATGGCTCGCCATCTTCCTCTATCCCTTTGTTGTAAAGTAGTTTTTACAGTGGAGGCTTGTATTTCACTAAGTCGGTCCTAAATTAGGTTCGACGTACAAAACGTTAGGAACTTGCAATAATAGTTAATGACGCAGCAATCTAGTTGTGGTAATTGATACTTCAATGTCCGACATCGACTGACTCACTCAACTCCACTGATCCCCACTGGCGACCGCTACTACTACTACTACTTATTATATGTATGGGGGAGTCTATTACAATAGAATAGGTAATGTTCTAGTATAACACCCTTGTAGCTCTCAACAAGTTCCTTCCCTCTGCTTTCGTCCCCCAGACCACGTTCTGTTATCCATTTGCTTAAGCCCGCCAGTTATGTCACGCGTTTTTATCCCTTGTCTTCCTTTTCCTCTAGTCGACACGTGAGTATCAGATTCTCCAGGCCCTCCTTCTTCATTATATGTCCCAGAAACTTCAGCTGATATTAAGTATAAGCCTCCTCCTTGTTTGCATCCTCACTAAGACTTCATCGTTTGCTCGGTCCATGATATCCTTAGCATCCTTCTGTAGAACCACATCTTTGTCGCCTCGAGTCTCTTCTTCATCTTTGAGGAAATCGTCCAGCTGCTGTAAAGAAGGACAGATGTCACGTAACTGTTCAGTATTCTTTTCTTTGTTACCAGAGATATCGTCTTGTTTCGCAGTACCCTGCCCAACTTTTGGAATGTGTCCTTGGCCATCCCAATACGCCTACAGTTTAGTGTCGCACTTACCGTCCTCTGTCAAGACGCTTCCGAGGTATTTAAACTTCCGCGTTTGCTTGGTTCTAGTGTTACCGGCCTTCAGATCGCATTTCGGACTCATCCTCTTACTGGCGATCATGGTCTCCGTTTTCTTGTAGTTTACGCTTAGTTCCTTCTTCTCACCCGTCGTTGCTACCTTCTGCAGGTTTTGTAATTTCATGTGTCATCTGCGTATCTTATGTTGTTAAGATTGTGTCCGCCAATAATATCGTAGATTACACATCATACCAGATAATATTTTGATATTACTGTTACGTATCGTATGTTATAAAGCACAATATCACTTATCTACCATTTGCATCAGCTTTGGGCGCGTTGTTTGCAGTAACGTTGATAGAATACTGGATTTGTGTTATTGTTGTGTAGCGTTGTTTTACGACACATGATCTCGTCTGACGCTTTATTTATCCTATTACTAACATATATATATGCAAATAAGTAAAATCCTATTTGCCAATCCCACTACAACCTCCTGAAATGGAACAAGGCCAAGAATGTGCACACGATAGTAACAGTCAACTAGAATTGTTTACTAGCAATTATTCCACGCCGAAGCACCCAGGTGGTTATTTACTAAGCATAGAATAGTTTAGTATTTATCAATCCACCCACAAGGATAGAATGTGGCACAAGGCCGGTTTAATGTGGGTATCCCCGAGCCCGTAGGCTCGGCTAGAAATATAGCCGTTTTGAACCCGCCTAGACGAATTCAGGCCCTGTCTACCTCCCCGAACGAAACCTTGCCCTTCGGCAAAGCTTCGTCCGGGTTCCTCTCTGCTAATGCAGAGAGTTCGACAGACGCCGGCTCGGAAGCTCACAAAGGCAGCGTACTACACTTAGAATAGAATAGTTTTGGTACAAGGCACTCAATGAAGAGCGAACTCATAATAGTCAATCAGATTTAGTTACTAACTTGGTGGTAATGGTTTGCATCTTATACCCGCCATATAAGTCGACCCCTAGTTTTAAAAAATATTCCTTTAGGTTTGAAAAGTCGATTTGGTAGTTTTCATGTATCTTAGAATCACTGCCTAAAAATGTTTATATACCATTATTAATATCTATCACTTTTATATTTTTATTGTAGCTCACGTGGTAAATATATATATATATATATATATATATATGGACACCCGTCCTGTACTCGAATGAGTCACTCAATGATGTACGAATTTGAAAGGGTTAAGTAAAAGAATACAATATCTGATACTGCAATTCTTTACACTCTTTCGATTAGAGTTTCTCATCTTTTTATCCTTGTGCCACCCTTGAAATAGTTTTCATGTCTCAGGTAAGCCCCTGTATAAAAATGATTATATACCATTGTTAATATCTGTCTCTTTTATATTTTTTTTTTATCGTAGCTCACGTGGTAATCGTACTCATTCTGTACTCGATTGAGTCACTCAATGATACACGAATCCATCACGTACGTAACTGAAATGGAAATCTCAAAAATGTGGCACATGAGGACATCAGTAATTCCAGTTGTAGTTGGAGTCCTCGGATTGTCTGGAAAAAGGGTTCGAGAGACATATTGAAGAGATTCCTGGTAGCTAATGCCTTATAGAAATGCAAAAAATGTACTCACAAGTGCGTACAGCTCATATATTACGAAGAGATTTATCTATGTAAAATGTGGGTAATCTTCGTTTATTTATTTATTTATTTTTATTTATTTATTTATTTACCAGCAGCATGGCACGGCGTTGCCCGTGCTTGATTCAAAAATCGTACGACACATACAGCAATTGCTATCACTTGATTTAAAATATTTTCGCCCTTCCTTGCCTTTAAAGGAGTGCCCTTTGCCGTGCTGATGTTGCTACATGCCTTACTTCTTGCCTATCTCACACTGCGAATTTTTTCTAAGCTCTATACTAAACATTAAATCTGTTACGAAAAAAGAACTAAACAAAATGAACACAAAACGATCAGATTTAAAAAAAGGACTCGTATCTGGAAAAACCGAATGAAAAAAGAATGTTAACAACAAATACTTTTTCACACCCGACCCAGTTCTGCGGAATCAGAATCAACGCTGAGTTTAAGCAAGCGAATGAGCCAATTGGAGTAAAGTGCTATGCAGATTTAAATTTTTCCCACTTGTGACGAATGCAGCTATCGAATTTTTTTAGTATGTTAGCATGCTAGTTAACATTCGTGTCAGTCAGCTGTTGGCTCTCACCCTGGCCAATAGAATCTTCCTGCCTATTCGTGGCAGCCAGCTATAGGCTCTCATTCTGGCCAGTAGAAAATGGCCGCAAGCTACATTGAAAACTGCTGTAGAAGCATGAAAAATCGATTATTTCCACTATCGATGGGAGTTGAGAAATGCAAAGTCGGTCTTGGCCCTCCCGCTAACTTGGAGCATGCGCATGTAAATTTTGGTGCAAATCCGTCGAAAATTGCGCCCATGCATTTGTTACACACACACATATATATGGACACCCGTCCTGTACTCGAATGAGTCACTCAATGATGTACGAATTTGAAAGGGTTAAGTAAAAGAATACAATATCTGATACTGCAATTCTTTACACTCTTTCGATTAGAGTTTCTCATCTTTTTATCCTTGTGCCACCCTTGAAATAGTTTTCATGTCTCAGGTAAATCTCACACACACACGCACGCGCGCACACACACACACGCACGCACGCACGCACACACACACACACACACACACACACACACACACATCCTGCCTTTTATAGATAGAGATTTATTTATTTTGCAAAAATGATCAGACCCGGAATGCAATGTGTATCAAACAGAAACCCAAGGAAATAATAATAATAATAGTAATAATCTATATATACATATATATATATATTAAGAAATGGACAAGGTCCGACAAAAAAACAACGCTAAACATAAAAATGTCTTTAATTAATACATATATATATATATATAGATATATATATAAATATATATATATATAGAGAGAGAGAGATAGAGAGGAAGAGAGATAATCGAGGGGCCTTAACGCGAAACAAAGACGTGCGGGGGCTTATGGCACACACATACATAATCCCAAAATAATTATAAAATACGAAAACATTCACTTCTTTGCAAAATTAAGGGTTATCTTATTTTTGCAAGACAGGGTGGTTGAAGGGGTGTTGTGTTAGCTGAGGTGTTATCTGGTGATACCAGACGCCCTAAAAAAAAATTCTCTAATCGTTCCAGAACCGCTGTGTGACGTCATAGATTTTTTTTTCCCCATTTAATCTCAATATGAATCATTACATGACACTGCCTGGTGTCTATGTTGGACGAATTAAGGATCAATTTAATCTGAAATTTCATGTTATATTAGACGATAGCATGTTGAAAAACTAAAATGGTGAGGCATATTAACTGAAGTGCAATTTCTCCCTACCCCCAGTCAGTACTTTCGTTTTCGGATGTAAATCCCAGAAATAAATACTTCAGTAATCGATGCTGGCAATTCTGAATTTCTTGAAATGAAAACGTGAACGTTCTAAAGCAATGTTTCTCAACCTTTTTAAGCAACGGCCCACCGAGTAGCAAATGAAAATATCACGGCACACTTAGCAACATTTTTAAAGGCTATACATTTAAGTGTTATGAAACAAAACCATAGTTTTTTTTTTTTAATACACAAAAAATATGAACTTTATCTATTTCAATATTTCTATTCAACAATTTAGTGTGAAACCTGTACTTGATGTTTTTACGAGATTTATTCAATGTTTGATCGAATGTGCAATAAGCAGACCCTCATTGCTTCTTATGTTGACAAGCCGAATTCAAATTAAATAAGAAGTAGAAAATTGCAATAAAACTGATAAAGCCGCTTTTGATAATGTGGGATATTCCTTTTACATTGAAATCCAAAATGTATCATTGGGTGATAAGCAGACCCTAATTTCTTCTTCAGTTGAGTGTAGCCTTTCTCACTTCTTATTTTTTATGATATTTAGTGCTGAGAAGCCTAATTCACATAAATAAGAAGTAGAAAATTGCAATAAAACTGATAAAGCCTTTTTAGCTAATGTGAGATATTCCTTTTGCATTGAAATCCAAAATGTATCAATGGGTATCGTTGAATGTTTGATCTTGAGCTCCCGTTAACGTTAGGTTAGTTACGCGTTGTTTCCCACTGCCTCTTACTTTCAATCTGTCCCGTGAGTATCAAAATCTCCATGCCTACTTTCCTCATTATACTAAGAAATTTCAACTTCCTGATGTTAAGCATGTTTCTTTTTGTTGCTATTGTAGCTAGAACTTCACTGTTGCTCGCATATTCTGTCCATGGTATTCTCAGCATCCTTCTGTAGAATCACATTTCTGTTACTTCAAGTCTCTTCTTCATCTGTGCAGAGATTGTCGAGCATTCACTGTCATATAAGAGGACTGATATTACATAACAGTTCTTTTCTTTGGTTCTAATAATATTTTTCTTTTTCTTAATACTTTGCTCAGTTTTTAGAAGGCATATTTCGCTATCCCAAATCGCCTTCGAATTTTCCTGTTACACTTTCCTTTCTCTACTAATACGCTTTTGAGATATCTAAATTATGGCATCTGTTTAATTTCGGTATCCCCAATGTGTAATTTTCATGTTGGACTATCCCTTTTACTAACAACCATACATTCAGTCTTCTTGTAATTGATGTTTAGTCCTTTCTTCTCGCTTTCCTTCACTAGCTTCTGTAGGAGTTCTTGTAGTTTTCTTTCCGCGTCTGCTATCAACACTGTGTCGACTGCATATCTTATATTGTTAAGGTTGTGACCGCCGATAATGAATCCTGGTTGGACTTCTAATTCTCTCAGAATGTCCTCGCTGTATAGTTGGAAAAAATCTGGTGAGAAAACGCATGACAGGCAGTTTACTGCTATAACCATTAAGCCAAACATGTGAGTCATGGCGTTCTCATTTCGCCATTGGCTTTGTTTAAGCAACTAATGTAAATAAATATACAATACCTTCCGCTGTTGTAGATTTATTTATAGCTGGACTGATAAATAAAATGATCAGTTTCAGATTTGGCGAGTGATATTAGTAAACGAATCTCGCCTTCTGTAGAGCGCGAGGAGGAGGGGGCGACGCATAATAATTTCTTCTGATTTGTTTATGAAGAAATTGGACACTAACGGGTTGTTTTATTAGCTAACTGGAAGAACCTTTAAATTTTATTGCCATTTTATTTGATTTATTTATTAGAAAAGGCGAATTCGGTTAAAAAAAGGGGGAATTCGGGTAAAAAAGGAAAGGTGAGTCTCTAAGCATTTATTTTAGTAGGGGGTCCCTTTTTTTACGGAAGTCTTACCCCTACTCAGGGATGCAGGGTGTTATTTACTTCGGAAACAACTTATCAAGAAGACCAAGAGGAAATTCAGATTATTATTATTACTATTATTGATGAATATTATCATTATTATCGAAGCTTATTATTATCATAATTGATTATTATTATTATTGATTATTATTATCGATGTCGATTATTATTATTATTGATGATTATTACTATTAATGAAGACATACCCACAAGTCTATTTTTAATTTTGGCCTTATGTCCCCCACCCTTTAACTTTCGGAAAAGAGTCAAAGATTTGTTTTTAAATTTCCTTAAACATCATTTAATGACCAGTTATTTATAATTGCCTGAAGAAGTACAATCAAAGTATTGAAGCATGAAAGCTTTTGTGTAGCGATTTCAACTTTTGTTTATAATCTTTTATAATGGAAATAAAAAACAATAATAATTATATATATATATATATATATATATATATATATATATATATATATATTGAACAATAAAAATATATTAAAAAATAAAAAAATAAAAATCTTCAGACACACTGGGTTGTAGATTAATATTCTTTCGTTTTTTTTTTATTATTTCATTTAGATTCCTCGACTAGTTTCGGCCAAAATGGCCATCATCGGGAGAAGAAATATTTCTGCTTGCTGGTAGCAGTAAACTACAGAAATGAATGTCTTGCTGGAGAAAATATATATATATATATATATATATATATATATATATTTTTTTTTTCATATATATATATATATATATTTCATATATATATATATATATATATATATATATATATTTCATATATATATATGAAATGTGATTCTACAGAAGAATGATGATGATTATTTGATGATTGCCAACTCATTTTACCAACTCATTTTACCAACTCATTTTATTTTTAGCAACCCATGTGTGCAAGAGGAATTTTTTTATGGAATATGAGGAGAAAAAGTCCTCTTGTATTTGAAATCAGAAAGGAACATTTGAAATTATTTGAACACATAATGTGGAAAGATGGCTTGAAGAGTATGATACTCACGGCCAGTGCGAAACAGGGAGTAACCTACCAAACGGGCTTGGTTACCGTATATGCTGGCATGCAAGGTTAATGGGCGTATAGGACGACCCCCAAATTTTAAAGTTAAAATTTTCAAGTGAAGAAATAGTCGGAGGGTCTACTCAAATATTGGTATCTACTAAAAATAACGTTTAACGTGATGTTAAAAAAGGTACACATATACCGTATATGCTGGCGTACAAGTTGACTGAGCATATAAGACGACACCAAAATTTCCAAGTTAAAATGTAGGTTTCGGGCTATATTCACCGTACAGGGCGACACCCACCCATAAATCGTGTTTTAAAATACTATGTATCTGGTATCTACTAAAAATAACGTTTAACTTGATAAAAAAAGGTACACATATACTGTATATGCTGGCGTACAAGGTGACTGAGCATATAAGACGACCTCTAAATTTTCAACTTAAAATGTAGGTTTCAGGTTATATTCGCCGTACAGGGCGACCCCCTACCACAAATCGTATTTTAAAATGTATTGATTTATTAAATGAATTCAATAAGCATATATTTTCTTTTATTTTAAATTCTAATGAAAAAACAGTGGGTAAATATTGTCAATTAACTGCCACAATCTACAAGACTTCATGAGTGGGTGCCGTGTTTTTGGTAGGCTATTACGGTAACCTGAATGACTTTCCCCCGCTAAGCCATCCACTCGTTTCACTGTTCACCAATGCGATCTTCTAACGGCTTTTTGGACACACATCCAGTTGTGTTTTTCAACATCATCGAAAAAAGAGGGCGATATATTGTCAATTAACTACAACAATTTACATTTACCGTTACCCCTATCAGAATCCACCCGGTACACTTAACCTTACCCGGTAATGATAACACGATCAGTTGCTGTAAGCGTAAACACTCGTAATACCACTTTAAAAAATACGGGTATATAAAAATTAATATTTGGCTGTTGAATAAATTAAGCCTATCTTATTCCTTTTTCAACCTATTTTATTTTTACCAACCCATTTTATTTTTTTACTAATCATTTTATTTTTACCATTTTAGTTTTTTCGAACCATTTTATTTTCTAATCAACTTTATTTTTTAACAACCCATTTTATTTTTTCAAGTCCATTTTATTTTTACCAACCCATTTATTTTTACCAACCCATTTTATTTTTACCAACCCATTTTATTTTTTACCTACACATTTTATTTTTACCGGCCCATTTTATTTTTATCAACTCATTTTATTTTTTAGCAACCCATTTTATTTTTTCAAGCCCATTTTATTTTTTACCAACCCATTTATTTTTAGCAGCCCATTTTATTTTTACCAACCCATTTTATCTTTTTACCGACCCATTTTATTTTTACCGGCCCATTTTATTTTTACCAATCCATTTTATTTTTTAACAATCCATTTTATTTTTTCAAGCCCATTTTATTTTTTACCAACCTATTTATTTTTAGCAGCCCATTTTATTTTTACCAACCCATTTTATTTTTTTACCGACCCATTTTATTTTTACCGACCCATTTTATTTTTACCAATCCATTTTATTTTTTAACAATCCATTTTATTTTTTCAAGCCCATTTTATTTTTTACCAACTCATTTATTTTTAGAAAACCATTTTATTTTTTA
This sequence comes from Acanthosepion pharaonis, assembly GCA_903632075.3. Classification (NCBI taxonomy): domain Eukaryota; kingdom Metazoa; phylum Mollusca; class Cephalopoda; order Sepiida; family Sepiidae; genus Acanthosepion; species Acanthosepion pharaonis. The sequence continues at coordinate 904,585 of CAHIKZ030000313.1, read as the reverse complement.
CAACCTATGCAGTAAAAGATTAACAAGTTTAACGCCATTTTCCAAATTTACGACCTATTAATAAAAATAAATTTATTTGGTTAAAAACAAACATAAAACAAATATTTTAAGTTATTTTTAGTACACTACGCTCTTATTATTTCATTATAATAATGTGAATTAAGTTGTTTCGGTAGAAAATATTTGTGTTGATTTTATACCTGGAGTATAAGACGGTCCCCAATTTTTCGGAGGTGGGGGGATTTCTTAGGGTTAAAAGGTCGCCTTGTAACGCCGGCATATGCGGTAAATGGATGGCAGAATATTTACTGGGAGGGATGGTAAGGGAGCAAGCATCTTTTAAAGCTAATAAAGATGGTAATTTATACAGAGCAAGGATCCCCTACATTCAGAGCCTGATTTTGACATTTTGGGACCGGTAGGCTAATAAAATCATGCCCCAACCACAGGCAAAACGCCCCCGCTAACGTCTTGAATATTTTTAACTCGTGATATATTATAGTGACATTTACATAGCTTGAAGAAAACTTATTGCAAATTCTTTAAATAAACTGAAGAGCTATCTGTCTGTTTTTTGTTAATATAAAAAATATTATTTAAGTAATCATTTATTCAATTACTGAGCGCATTTTGCGCCGCTGGGATCACCACTTCCGTCCATCTCACAGGTGTGGTTTATGGGTTAGGGTTAGAATAAGACAGAATAGTGTAATTGCTAGTTCCTTTTTCACCGGGGGATGTTGAAGTAACCCCGTCCCTTAAGTTAAAGAGCAAGACATACGAGATAGCAGGCGGTTTGAATTCAAAGATTGTCTTCTCCAGAATCTATCATACATATCTATAAGTCTACCATTCGTCCATGCTTAGAATACTGCTGCCACATATGGTCCGGTGTTACAGTTTTTTGTGTATGTATCATGTAACTAGTGAGTTAGTGAAAATGACTTAACTCCCTTTATAGTCCACCAATAGAAGGTTAACCAATTAGAAGCCGCAGAACATTCTATCCGTCGTGTATAAAGGCGGCCATCTTTGTTTACCCTACCGGAATGACCAGTGCCAACTTGTCAGGCGAAGATGACAGAAGGAAGAACTACGCTCTGCTATTTTGCTACGATATCCACTGCTAACCTGCACTACGCTTTCCTACTGTCTCCGAAATATTCACTGCCAACCTCTGGATTCTATACTCGAAGACGACCGTCATGAATTTGTAACATCCGGTGACCTTGCTATTTACCTTGAGCTCCTTGATGAGATCCAAAGAAGAATCTGCAATATTATTGGTCCTGATCTGGCAGCTTGGCTTTAGTCACTTTTCCACGGCAGGAGGGTTGCCCCACTCTGCCTTTTCTATAAATACTTTCATTGTACTTGTTCGGATAAGCTCTTCGCTATGGTACCGAGATTATGAATTTAAGCGCAGTACTAGAATAGCGTCGAGGTTTCATTTGTTGAGCTGGTTAGATGTAGCCGGAAGTTCTATGCTAATAGTTTCTTTTCTCGCACTTCTCGCTTGTGGAACTCTCCTCCGGCTCCATGCTTTCCAGCCAACTTTAATCTTCAAAAATTTAAATGCAATGTTAATCGCTATCTACTGCCTTCCTGATTACTCTTTTCTCTTCCTACTCATTATTAATGTTTCTGTTCCTAATTCTTCCCCACCCAGTATCGCCTTGAGTCTTAGTGGCTTTATTACCTTGCTCGGGGGTGATACCGATTTAGAAATTAATTAAAAAATAAAGAGTTTACTGACGCAGAATGTTTTAATAAATATTGCTAAGCAATAAGATGGAATTAAACTAGTAATAAAATTATTAGTAATAATAAAAACCCATCTTTGGTTTATTTGAACAGGAGTAGAGGTTTATCCCTTGTTTCCTGTTTAGGATTGGGTTTTCCGTTCCTTCTAAAGTCTAATTCAACACTATATTTTTAAAACACCCTCGGCTGAACTCTGAAATGTTATACATTAATTAAATATTGACCTCTTTAAGTCTAGAGTTAACCGTTATTTTTCCTGAATAACCCAATACTTTTTTTTAACTTCATACAACACCAAACAGTGACCCTCTACTTTGAGTGGGTTTTGAGCCTTGCATTGGGTGAACATTAGTTAAAAAAATAAATTGTAGCGATTACGAATATTTGGTATAAAAAAACAACGATAGGTTGCTTTTGGTCTCAAACATAATCTCAAAATATTCATATCCCAAACATTTCATATCACAAATATTCATGGATTAAAACTTGTAATAGAATGACATGACTAATTTATTTTTTATTTATTTATTTTTTTCTCTTTTTCATCTGTTTCTCTGTCATAAAACTAGTATATCTATCAAGGAACTAGCGCTGTATTTTTTACTTCCAGACAACGAAGCCATATCTCCCATTAAAAAAAAATGTCAGCCACTGACGATCCCAGAAGAATTAATTTATTTTCCAGACGCGAAGATAAACTTTGTGCCATTGAGTAAATAACGCCCTCCCTCAAGATTAGAAATGAACGTGCGATGCCCATAGAGAGAAAGAAAAAGGTCTTTCTCTATTTAAAACGAAGTGCCAGCCTCATTCATTTATGACTTTGCCATTCATCAACAGCCCTTAATAAAACACCAGCAGTCGCCCTAAATTATCTGAATTCAGAGATGAAGTATTTTCATTATTAATTTTTCTCGAGTTTATTCCTCCTCTCAATATTTTGTTTTTTATCACAACTTTTACGGTCGAATACGTTTCAGCATTTAAAATACTCTGACGTAAGAATAAAGAAAGGTCGCTTCTATTAAGTTATTTGCTTTCTGGGAATTAATTTTCGGTCAGTCAATTCACTCCATATTAGCTTTTTATCATAGCTTTCTATGTAAAACCAACCTATAATGTAAATAGCCAGAAGTTATCTTGCTTTGAACACACCTTTCTCGGTCAAATATCCACCAACCATTAAATCAAGTGGCTTCAAGAATAAAGATTTAACATTCGTTAAATTATTTAAATTCTCAGATGAAGACTTTTCACTATTAATTTTGTCTTTTCTCCGCCTTCTTTCTTTTTTATTGTCAATTTTTCGGTCAAATACTCTCCAACTATTAAAGTAAGAGGCTTCAAGAACAAACATTCGTTAAATTATTTAAATTCTCAGATGAAGAATTTTCACTATTAATTTTGTCTTTTCTTCGCCTTATTCTTGCTTTTTATTGTCAATTTTTCGGTCATATACTCTCCAACCATTAAAGTAAGAGGCTTCAAGTAAGAACAAACATTCGTTAAATTATTTAAATTCTCAGATGAAGACTTTTCACTATTAATTTTGGGACTAGACTTTTCTTGTGCTTTATTCTTGCTTTTTATTGGTCAAACAATCTCCAATTACTTTAATATTAAGAGGCTTCAAGTAAGAAGAAACATTCATTGAATTAATTAATTTATCAGATGAAGAATGTTATAGTCTTTTTTTAAACTATTTTTTCTATCCTGTTATACTCATGTTCTTCTTAACAAAAATTTTCAAAAAGCTCGTTTGTTTCCAGGGTTTAGCAGTTAGTGTTACGAACACAATGTGTCGTTTCCGTATTTTTTTGTTTTTTGTCCCAGGTTGGAAGTTATTATATTGATCCTGGAATAAGAATGGTAGAACTTGACGCATGCCACGTAACATTATATGAACTGGTTGACTCTTGGAGCGTATCCCTTGTGGGGCAATCATATATGAGCATGTTGGGTCTTGGAGCGTATCCCTTGTGGGATAATAAAATCAATAAAAAAATACCCTTCTTATCGTGTCGCCACCCTACACCCATTCAGTGTTCCACACAGAACCTTACCTGGAGTTTTAAGGTTTCAAGGTCGTTAAGTGTACATTGATCATCATGATTGGGAAAAAACTAGAAGCCGGCTCAAAGTTTGTAATTGTTCACCTTGACAGTTGGGATCAACATCGGTGGCATATCTCCATTTCTGAAGGTTGGTTCAAAAGCGACGAACAGCTATTCGGAGGCGATTTAGGCGCGACCAGAAGGGCCAGGCATCACTGAAGCTAGGGATGTGTGATTCTGTAGTGCTGAGAGAGAATCTGTGCCCCACATCGTTAAGGTGGCTGCACCACAATGACAGACGCGACTAGGAGCTATGTTGTTCAGTGGCTCGTCTTAGTGTAAAAAGCTATCTTGTTTTAAGCCTCTTTGTTCTCGAGTTGGGAGCGGACTGTCCTTCTTATGTAAGGGGAGTAATGTCGCTAAGCGAGTAGAGGTAATCTACTTTAGTTGGCTTGAGACACTCAGTGATCGATCTACAAAAGGTGTTTAAGGCAGGGTCGTTTTTCTTTGCGCGTAATGATCTGCTCCACACTTATGAGGCATATTCGGCTGTGGAATAGCAAAGGTCTAAGGCCGTGGTGCGGATTGTACCGGCATGGGCAGCTCATTTGATGATATCCAGCTTCTTTAGGAAGTTCTTTCTTGATTTGAGCGTGTTTTATTCTTTGCAATGTGCTCCTTTTATGTCAAAGACCGGTCCAGAGTGACCCCAAGGTAGATAATAATTAAAAAAAAAATGAAAAAAGAAGTACTTTTTCCGATGATGCTAGTAATAAAAGAAACATGAAAGAGTTTATGTTCATCTGCCCAATTTTATGACCCCCTTTCCGGAAAGACCAGAACCGCTCTGTTGACCTTAAAGTGGTCAACAGAGCGTTCAGGTATGTTTTGCATTTACACTCATGAAGTAAGTAATTTGGTCGTTCCAACACAGCGCAAAGCTGACTTCATCTCGATTATTTTAGCCATTCATATCATTACTTACCCTAGCTTACTTTTGTATCAGAAAAAGGAAGCTGACATACCCAAGAGACATTGAGAACTTTGTTTCACTAAAGTTTACATAAAAAGAGAATAGACGTTCCGTAGTAGAAAACCATGTTTATGTAAGATTCTGCATTAACTGATTATATATACACCAAGCACAAAATCTTTAATTTCTATACCCTCCTGAATAAGGAGAGATGATTGTATTCGACTTAGCTTATTCAAACCCAACAGTGGTATGCTAGTGAGGAACTTGCTTTTAACACGAGCTCTGGTCTCATGCGATCACCAAAATTAAGCAACGTCGAGCCCGGCCAGTACCTAGATGGGTAACCTTTAAGTTCTATACCCTCAAGAATAAGGAGAGATGATTGTATTCGACTTAGCTTATTTTAATCCAACAGTGGTACTCTAGTGAGGAACTTGCTTGTAACACAACCTCCGGACCTCATGCGATCACCAAAGTTAAGCAACGTCTAGCCCGGCCAGTACCTAGATGGGTAACCTTTAAGTTCTATACCCTCAAGAAAAAGGAGAGATGATTGTATTCGACTTAGCTTATTCTAACCCAACAGTGATACTATAGTGAGGAACCTGCTTGTAACACGAGCTCCAGACCTTATGCGATCACCAAAGTTAAGCAACGTAAACCATCTAGTTAAACCTAGATGGGTAACCTCTAAGTTCTATACCCTCAAGAATAAGGAGGGATTATTGTATTCCACCCCAACTGCTTGTAATACGAGCTCCAGTTCTTGTGTTATCATCGAAGTTAAGCAACATCGAGCCTGAGCAGTATCTAGATGGGTAACCGCTTTGGAATACCAGGTGCTGTAACGTTGGATGTGCGGATGGTGTAATGGATAACGGCTCGGAATACCAGATGCTGCAAGCCTGGACATGTTGGTGATGTAGCATCGTAATCCGAAGGTGCACAGTTATAGCAAAAGATGCCTTCGAAAAACTAAGTAAGTATTAAGAAAGAAATTTTCGTTGGGAACAAAGATTTGAATTGTTGGAATGTTATATAATATCAGTCATCGGTTCTTGTCCGATTGCCGAAGTTAAGCGACGTCAAGCCTGGTCAGTAGCTAGATGGGTAACCGCTTCGGAATACCAGGTGCTGTAACGTTGGATGTGCAGATGGTGTAATGGATAACGGCTCGGAATTGCAAATAGGAGATCCGAGTTCAAATTCCTGTCCGGTTCATTATATTCACCCACGTTTCAATACCCTTGGGGAAAAGTATAAACCCACCTCTTCTTTACCTAAATACGAACTAATTAGTAGGACTTTTAACACAAAATCATTATTATCTTAAAAAAAATTCTTACAATCGAAATTATTTTCTGACTTTAAATAAACTGTAAAAGGTTGATAAGCAGTAAAAAAAAAAAATCACGAAACGTAACACGGGCTAATTGTTTGCTAAATTCGTTCTTAGCCAGGGGATCTCTTACAGTTATGAAGTATATATATATATATTTGGTAGGGTGGGCGAATTTCACATACCATGCATACCATTTTCTCCAAGACGATAGTAATCTTTTTCTTTCGACTTATTTTCTGGACATTATTTAAGATTAAATATAACGAACTGGAAACAAATGGGTGGAGTTAACTGCATTATTCATCATGATAACACCCGGCAACAAATTACGCGGAGACTTCTAGGTCACTTTGTTCTTTATGGCTAATTACGCAATCTGGTAAAAGACAAATATCTTAATCATTATAGCTTCTTTTTTTTCTCTCTATAAACTCGTGTAAAAAGTCAAATTCTCCGACTTAACGATAAAAGGTTTAATTGTGTCATTGCCCAATAATAAACGAGTAATCACTTCCGTTATCATTCCTAGCGTAAATGAGTCCACGGTGGAGCAATGGATAGCGACTCCGATTGAGAAATTGGAGAGCCGAGTTCGAATTCTAGTGCTAATACCATTGGGAAATGTATGAATCTTCTTCTCACCCCCAGCTATGGGTAAATAGCAGGACAGACCGGGTTCTATAGCCTTGGATGGCAACTGGTCAACCGCAGAAAGAAATGGCAACTTACTGCCGGGGAAAATCACATAACTGACTGACTGAGCAAAACTGATATTGAATCTAAATTATTATAACACTAGCTGAAGTACTCGTCTACGCCGGGTAAGAAGTCCAAAGTAGATCGCTGGTTAAGTCATCAACTTGTTACTCCAGGACAGAAAGTTAAAAAGTTAGAGAGGGCGAAAATCATCTTGAATAAGTTGGAAAATGACCCTAGAATATATATATATATATTAACTTTATTTCAATTCATCATGAGCTTCCGATCTTTAGCTATGATTAATTAATGATGAACGTCATTTTCGTTTATGATCGATTTCATTACGATTCTTCTGTTAAGCTTGGAGAGTAATTATACATTCTTATTGTTCAAAGTCCAATAGTGCTATAGAAACCTCGGAGAATTCCAGTAAGATATCTTTAATCATTTCTAAGATATAACGGTTCAGAGCTTAATCTAACAAATGGACAATTTTGATTTGACACGATTTGGACAATATATATATATATTCGGTTCGAGGCCGAGTGATAAGAACGTTCACTTTCTAACCATGAAACCAAGTTTCGAATCTTAAAAGGGTCGATTTGCTCGTTTATTTGACTTATTGATGGTATCTACGCGGGGAGGCGACCCCAGTGTGTGGCACTTTTGGAAATTGCGTGAAAAACTATATTTTGGTTTGTTTTACGGCATATTAGACTTAATGGATTATTCAATACCGACAAGTGTTTTATTGCTGATAATATCTTTTTTTTTCAAAAATGTATTGCTGGTAATATTTTTTTCCAAAAAAATGTATCACTGGTATTAAGACATTTTTACACTTTCATAGTGTTTTCATCCCAGTTTAGGGGTTAACTATAGCTGGGACCTTAACAGGTTCTACCACCCCCTGACCCGGGGGTGGTAGCACATTACATTTTTTTTCGAGAACTGCCACATTGCTGAACGAACTCCCGCATAAATGCTTTCCTGATCACGCTTAACCTCTTTAATTCAAAGGTCAATCATTATCTATCCTACTTATCCACACGATCTTCACTTCCTGCCACCTCCTCTTTCATTCATGCCACACACGTTATTAAATATTATCATTATAACAATTGTTGCGGGGTGTGGACGTTTTTCAGTAAAACATTAATGGCTCACGGTACATTTGACCCGCAAACAATATTTGGTGGACTCATGTGAGTACGGGGGAAAATAAATCACAAAAACAGAATTTAAAGTTATTGGACAACTGACCCTGGAAAATTGCGATGTCAACGAACACTCGTTGCCACTTTTGTAATGTCAACAAATACTTGGTGTCACTTTCGTAATGCTCGTTGTAGTAGAGACTTTGTAATCGCAGATACAACTATAGTAACACCGTTGAACAATACCGGTGTCAGACACCTTTGAATAACACTCACATTAATACTACTTGCTCGATAATACTCGCTCGAATAGTAACCACCGAATAGTGATCCGAATAGTAATCCTTATAGTGATGGTATTCACTAACCGCCCCACGCGGACGGATGTGCCGCAAGGCCGAGTTTATAGTAAGGTATCCGATCCCGTAGGCTTGGGAAAAAATTCCCGGTAGACCCCGTAAAAACGGAGTCAGGTAGCTGTCTCCCGAGACGAGACTCTGCCCTTCGACATAGCCTCGTCTGGGGATCCTCTCTGCAATGAGGCAGAGAGTTTGACTAGCACACTTCCGATTTTATACGGATAGTGATGATATTCACTAACCGCCCCACGCGGTCGGATGGGGCACAAGGCCGAGTTTATTGTGGTGTATCCGAGCCCGTAGGCTCGGGTAAAAATTCCCCGTATACTCTTGGCACAGCCTCGTCTGGGTTCCTCTCTGCCCAGAGGCAGAGTGTTCGACAAGCACACCTCCGAAATAATTCGGAGAGTGATCACTTAGACACCACGCTAATTCCCATATATACATTTTCTTTACCGCCACGTGATCTACTTATTCAAAATGGGATCGCCTGTGTTTGCTCTCTGGTGATCTGTGTTCAAACTCCAGTGTCAGCAGCGACACATTATTCCTATATAACAAATGGAAAGGGCAATTTTTTTAAAGTTTTGCTTTTAATATCTGTCTATATTTCTGAGATGAGGTATTGTAAATTATTTACACTATTTACATTGTTCGGACTGCTGTCCTCATCTTTGTTGCCATATTCACGACGTTTCGACCGTTGTATGCGCCGGCCTTCTTTAGGTGATTGGAAATTCAAACAGAACTCTTTATTTCGTCCATTGTGAATTCAATACCTGGCTACAGTATAAGGGAACAAAATCTTGGAGATTTTAGTTAAAGGGAGATAACTTACACTGAGACACCCGGATGAGCTATGGCACGTGGAACAAAAGTGAACGAAATAAAGTGTTCAGTTCAAAATTCTAATCACCTGAAAAGGCCGGAGCGTCCAACGGCCGAAACGTCGTGAATATGGCAACAAAGATGAGAACAATGTAAATAGTGTAAATAAGTTTTGCTTTTACTTCAATAACAAAGATACATTTCTAAAAGTCATCTTGAAGTTTATGGGATTATCCTAATCTGACCATAACCTGACCTGATCTGGCAAACTGGCTTGAAGAGTAGTAAAGACCAATATGAATTCAATTTTTTAATTGATCATAGTGCATCTACAATTCTCCATTTTTTTTTACATCACACCATCATGGAGTTCGTCCACAGTGAACGTGGTAAAAGGAAACTTCTCTATGATGGCTACATCTACTGTGAAGCAGAAAAAACTGGCAAATAGTGTTATATCTTATGAATGTGAAAAACCTTGACATATAACTGTAAAGCCAGAGTTAAAGTTTAAATATACACCCTTGTGCAAATTAATTGAAACAACCGCTTTAGTTTCCTTTCTTTCACCATACGGTCAGTTTTAGACCCACTGGAGTGACTGGGTGTAATTGATTTCTATTTTTTCCTTAGATTAGGTCATTTGCAGTAGTGTACAGTAATATGAATTTGTTTTCGGGATATATGCTGAAATTTGTTTGGCTTGAAAAATATTGCATCATCCGTGATTGCATCAGATTTTCAGCACGCTCAGACAATATTGTCTCGATTGTCGATTATTTATCCTACGGCCATTGTCTGTGATGGACGTTACTCCAAGGAAGCGTACGAAAATTGTAACGCTGTACGAGGGCAATGGCAAGGCTTACCAGTAAGTACTATCCGGATTGGCCCGGAATCTCTCCTGATTTAAACCTGTGGCTAAGAAACGACTTCGTAGAATGAACATACGAAGTACAGACATGTGCACTGGGTCATGTTTCATTGTAAAAATACGAAAAACAAGTAAATAATAACGGAATTATTCGTTTTGCTTCAATTAATTTGCACAAGGGTGTAATTAGTAATTATTGTATTTGTGTATAACCCGCAATTCTTAATTTTACTGGTAATAATTATAGTGATAAAAAAATATAAACCTTATTATTGGATAATTCTAATTATGCATTAATTATTGGATAATCCTTCTTATTGGATAACAGATAAAACGTGAAATTAAATCCCTAATTAATTTTATTAGTATTTATCCCCCACCCCCAAAGTTGTGTTTTTCCTAAATTTTTTCTTAATGGTAGCAATTGAAAGCAATCAAGTGAAGGCAATTAAGCTATGAAGACAATCGTTTAGGAGTAGTTCCCCTGATACCAGAATTTAAACAAACAATTAATACTTGTGTTTACAAAAAGAAATTACACTAATGTATACATAAAAATCATTAATAACTTAGCTATTAAGTATGTTCTACGTTCAGAGGCCTTGCTGCCGAAGAAAATTTATTGGCATACCCAGAATGCATCATTTGGTGGGGGGGGGGCGGTTACCCCTGTGTAGAGGTGTAGTCGGCGTATTCTGGATGCCCAGTCGACAGGGCATCTCACTGTAAGTAAAAGTACGTTCAAGTATACGAAATAATAAGTAAATGAATAAGTTAAAAATAGACTCCATTGTCGACATATTAAATAGAAAAATATTTCGTTCAAGGACAATTGTTTTCTCGCCCACTATTAAATCATTAAATAAAAAAATAAAATAAACTGCAGACGACAACAATCTTACGAAAATGTGTCACGAAACTTAAACGGCGACGCGTAGAAGGTTCCCGCCAATTTCAGAGGCGCAGCTGGTTCTAATTAAGTGGACAAATTTAGAAGAAGGTTGCCCTCAGGAAACAGAGATGCGGATGCTTAAAAAGCCTGACAAATAGAATCGGTGAGCCGAGTTCAAACCACGGTAGCGAATTACTTAAAATCAACTAGACTTCCCTTACCCCCCCCTCCAATAAAAAAAAATGGCGTGGGGAATAAGTGTTGTAGATATATCATTATTTACATTGTTCGGACTGTTGTCCGCATTTTTATTGCCATATTCACGACATTTCGACCGTTGTACGCTCCGACCTTTTTCAGGTGATATACGTTGGAATTTCGAACCGAACGAGAATAGCGTGTCTAATTCCACGTGCCATGCCTTTTTTTTTTTTTTTTTTTTGGATATCTCAGTTCCAGTTAATTCCCCTTGTAAAGATGTATTTGCATTTATCAAAGAAATTCCAGCCATCTTTAAGGAGACATGGAAATTTGCCAATATTAAACAAAATGGATCGGTTGAGAGCCATAATCGCTTAATCCCTAAGGGTACAAGGATTTTTGTTTTAATTGCTTGAAAGCGAGATATAGCCTGAAAAGTATTTACACTATTTACATTGTCCGAATTGTTGTCCTCCTCATCTTTATTACCATAAAATGAAGAGAACAGATACTATGCATTGATCCCGGTCAAAATAATGTGAATACTAACGTGGACTAATTATGAAAACAGAAAGGCGTAAAGCTAACATTTGATACAAACTAGCAAAAGCATATAATTACATCTTAACTATGGAAATCATAACTGAAATCAAAATTCTAAAAACGTTACTATCGCATACAATTTATTAAATACTAGCTCAATAGCCGCTCTTAGGGGCGGCATTTAAGCCAGCTTCTACGGAGGGAACTTGATTGAGCCTTGGGCTTGTTCAGGAGTTAAGAATCCCTAAGTCTTTGAATATTCTCAACATTTGAAGATCTTCTGACTTCTGTTTGATCTGGGTTTTCATTTGCACAGGACTTTCTTTTCCTCACTGCAACCATGGTTCTCTTGATTGCAATCTGGTCCTCTATTGTCGGAGATTTCTTTTTTTGCGAGGTACACTGCAGCCATATGCAATAAGCAACAATAAACTACAAAAGAATTCATAATTGATGGCTGCATTGAAATATTGCATCAGTGTTTAAGCTTACCTTTTAAAAGTTCAACGATAATTCTTCTGCCACCACTTAACTTATAGACAATTTGATGCACATAGGTCCTTACTTTCCGTACAAACAATTATTTTTATTTCATGGGTGAGTTTCCCTGGATTTCGCAATTAATTTCGATTATTCCCAAATTTATTTCCAAGTTATAAAAAATGTTATTGAACTTGTACTGTTATTGTAATTTTTTTATTTGTCACAAAAAATCACGTGAAAAAATCGCCGAAACCAATCGCAGTAATGAAAACTTGGGAATGCAAAATTTCAGGATTCCGGCCCGTAATGTTTTTTATTTGCTCACAGAGTCGGTCTGATTCCAAAATGGTATTATATGTTCGGCTGCACCCTATAGAATAAAGTTGAAAAAAAATGTGACACAGTGACACGCTGACATTCGCATTTATTATATAGATTTTAAGTGTTTTGAATTAAGATTTTTATTCCTTTCTTGCAAATGGTAACGGATAATTTGCTATTAAAGGAACTTTCAAAACTGAAAATCATTATAATGGTTGCGAAAAATTCTAAATTGAAATTCTGAAAATTTTAAAACCAAAATAACAATAATAACAATCAGTGGTTGAAAAAAGTGCAGTAGATTTTCAGATTTGAATTAAAATGAGCAATGATCAGCGCCATCTTTTATTTTACTTCTTGCTCTCAACCAATCAAAAACTCATTTTAAACCAAAACGAGGCTTAATGAGGGGGAGGAACGTCATTTCAGTGTTTCATCATTTCATATTCTCCAATAAATTTTAATCAACTTTAATCTGTTGTCAAAGTTTCTACCATCAGTGGCAAACAATTTCGTTCGGGACATCAAAGGATACAATTTGTGAACAATTCGGAACAATTTCGCGTTAGTGACAATAGCTTAGAACTACCGCCAAGTCACACTAGCAACAAAAGTTCAAACCTTTCACCAGTCACGAGGCCAGGCTAACAAACGGTCTCCACTTAATTTAGTTTCGTGTTATATAGTATCTATTGAAATGTTTCAAGAGAAGACCAAAACTGCCGAACATTTAGCTATTTTTTTTATTATATTGGTCGTCGTCGATCTAAGCTTTCGGCTCACATGAGCCATCTTTGGAGTGATTATATGGACATAACAAATTAAGCTCATCATATATCAGGTCATCCCATAAGTTCTGTCCGAATTTTATCTTTTTTTTTTAAATGAACGAAACTTATTTTATAATGTCTAATGAAGCTGAGCATTATTTTTATGTTTAGATGCACTTAAACTGATCAAATTTTATTTCAGAGAACAATAAAATTAAATTTTGTTTGATTAAAACCCTGTTAACATGGAAGTACTCAAGAATCATTTGAGGCACATAATGCTTTATGAATTCAAGAAAGGAAACTCAGCAGCCGAAGCGGCTAGAAACATTCACTCAGTTTATGGAGAAGAATGTGTGAATGAAAGAACTTGCAGAAGATGGTTTGCAAAATTCAGAGGTGGAAATTTCACCCTTGAAGATGAAGATCAAACCGGACGTCCAGTTGAGGTTGATGAAAAGCTTCTTGAAGCAGCCCTTGAAGAAAATCCTGCTTTATCAGTTGAGGAATTGGCAGTGGTTCTCAGTTCAAACCATACAATTGTTCATCGTCATCTTCAACAACTTGGAAAAGTTCCTAAACTTGGAAAATGGGTGCCTCGTGAATTGTCTGAAAACAACCCCAAATCCCGAGTTGACATCTGCACTTCTCTCCATTCTCGCCAACTTGTTTCACCTTTTTGGGATAGACTTGTGACTGGCGACGAAAAATGGATCTTTTATCGAAATGTTAAGCGTCCTAGACAGTGGCTTGGTAAAGGGGAAGGACTCCAGCCACAGCCATGAAGTGAACTTCATGGGCAAAAGATTATTCTTTCAATCTGGTGGGATCGCCAAGGAATAATCCACTTTGAATTCTTACCACCTAATGCAACAATTAATGCTCAAATATACTGCCAATAATTAAAGCGTTTGAACCAAGCTTTGGGAAAAAAACCTGCTCTAGTGAATCGAAAAGAGGTGATGTTTCATCAGGACAATGCGCGACCCCACACAGCAAGAATCACGTCATAAAAGATCGAAGAACTTGGTTGGGAGAAAATTCCTCATCCACCTTATTCTCCCGATCTTGCTCCTTCAGAATACCATTTGTTTCGTAGCTTACAGAATCATTTGGAGGAAACAGCTTTTGTAACACTGGAAGAGGTTAAAACTGACATTTGTGAGTTCTTCGAATCAAAGCCAAAAGAATTTTACAGTAATGGAATTAGTAAGCTTCTTAATAGATGGAAGGAAGTCATAGATAATCAGGGAAAATACAATGTTGACTGAATCTGTAATTAAATGTAACATTTGGTCACTTGTTTTCTTTATTCAAAATTCGGACAGAACTTATGGGATGACCTAATATTATAAATTATTTAAAACAATTGACCTCATAGTCTCCAGTAACCCTGCAGCGTCACAACTAAATCCTCTACAAAAAACCAATGTAGTGTATCAATTTACATGCCCGTTCAAAGATTGTATCTCTGATACTAATAATAAACCTACTGCATACACTAGTTTTACTACAACCACATTCTTCTGTAGACTTACCTATCACCTTTCTGATCTTAGTCCCATTAAACAAGATTTCTTAGAAAAACATAGTTAATATTAAACAGATATTAGTTGCTAATACAACAATCCTCACACATCCACACAGTAAAAACAACCTTCAGATATTGGAGTCCATCTACATTAAAATAAAGCAACCCACACTCAACAAAATTACAGTTCAAACTAGTCACAACATATTACAATGCATTTAATTAAATGGTTCTGTTGATAACATTTGTTTCTCTCACGTGGACGATGTCTTAGAACCGCATTACGAATTTATGACCTGCGTCTACTATTCCGCGACCGTTATCGTCGCATAGCATGCTGATCATGTTTGCCGTAGTCTCTGAATATGGAATCCAGTGAAGTTCGTAATGTGTTCAATATCAGAGGTTGGCAGTGAAGATTCAGAGAAAGTAGCGGCTGTTAAGTAATTCTCTAAGTCTTCGATATCAGGTTGGCAGTGAAGATATTTTGGGAGAAAAAACAAAATGGCTGCCTTTATACACGTCGCATTGAATATTTTGAGATTTCTGATTGGTTAACCCTTCTATTGGTGAACTATAAAATGAGTCAGATCATTTTGGTTAGCTCACTAGTACACATACCCAAAAAAATGTAACATAGCAAACCTATATGTAAACAAAACAGGATATCATCTTTGACAGTGAACATCTCTGTTGTATTATTTACATTATTCAGATTATTGTCCTCATCTTTGTCGCTATATTTATTACAACGTTTCGGCCGTTGTACGCTCCGGCCTTCTTTAAGTGGTTGGAATGTCGAACTGAACCCTTTATTTCGCTCACTGGGGTAGACTGTTCTAGTTCCACGTGCCATGTTTAATGGATGTCAGTTATCAATTATCTCCTGTTAATTTCCCTCTGAAAGTTATCAAGGACACATGGCACAGTGGATAAAGGCGTTGGTTAGATCCAGTAACAGGACCCAAAGAGTGTGAGTTCAATACCCGCTTTAGGCAGTGGAGAACTTTCAAAGGGAAAATTAACAAGAGATAACTGATAACTGACATCCATTAAAACAGAACAGTCTACCCCAGTGAGCGAAATAGTCCGAATAATGTAAATAATGTAGATAATACCTCATCTTAGAAATATAGACAGATGTCTGTTGTAATGTCCATATAAACCACATCTGATGATGGCTCATGTGAGCCGAAAGCTTAGAAATAATGAGCAATATAATAAAGAAATATTCAAATGTTGGACAGTTTTTGTTTTTATCTTCTCTTGAAACTAAAGCCATTATACAATACTTGGAAAGGCTCATGATAAAACATAATAGACATTCGTTGTCGGTTATATTTAACAATATAATAATAATAATAACAATAGCTAGCCACTCGTATTCGAGTACACCCGTCTACTAAGGCGACTAGACAATCCCTATTGCAGACTCTCGCTCTGGCATATTTGTGTTTGTTCAACACCCATAGAGCTAACCTGTGGTTTATACAGCAACTACGCAGAGCAAACCTTAGTTACAGTTTCTGGGAGAGAGCATGTTATCTAGAATGGTCAACAATCTGAACAACTCAAACCCTCGGTGACTATGACTTGTGACTCCGTGCTAACACACACATATATATATATATATATATATATATATATATATATATATATATTCGTTCCTATTTATTCCTTCTCCTATAATTCTGTCGAATTACAATCCATATATTTTATCTATATTTGATCCCAATTCATATATAAATATACTAGCCAAATTAACTGCGACATATATTTTTCTGTACGAAAATGATGATTGATTTTAAATCATTGTTATAATTTGTGGAGAAAAATGATGCATTTCAATATTACTCAATGATCTTGCCGATGTGACCTTCATCTTCTGGCTTTCTCCTTCTGCATTTTGGATAGGAATCATTCTCTTGTTCAAATTTAAATTTAATTTAAATCGAAGGGGAAAAAAATTCACTGTCAGGTTTGTGCCTCTCAAGGACCCTCTTCGATCAAAATGAAATATACTTATTCAAGTACCATAGGAGTTATTCCATTCTTAAAATTTAAATTTAATTTATATCAAAGGGGAAATAATATTCAGTGAGGGGTTTGTGAACCCCCACCTCGGGGGACCTTTGATCAAAATGAATCCTATATCTATCTATCTATATATATATATATATATATATATATATATATATATATATATATATATATATATATATATACACGTTGGGTAATGTAGTTTCAGAATATATATGCTTATGGGTTCTATCTCCAAAACCCGAGGAGGAGTTCCATAACAAACAGACAGAGGCTACACCTACTATATATATATATATATATATATATATATATATATATATATATATAACGATATATCAATATTTATATATCCAAAACAATTTTGGAGGAAAGATGCATGACAAAGTAGAAAAAAGTTTTTCGTGTGTCACGTCTCGCCCTAAATTTATATATATATATATATATATATATATATATTTTAATATGTGTTTTGGGTTTATAATCTAGCCAATTTCATATAGATTCTTTTTGTTTTGCTTTTCTTTCTATCATCTTTGTTATTAAATATCCCACATTGTGATAACAAGTTCTGCCAAAAATGGTGAAACGCTGTAGGAATCTGGTTGCAAATTTACTGTGGATAAACTAGTGATTAAAGCACTTTCTAAACATTTTCGTCTTAGTAAATTGTTTTCACTTTTAATTAGAGTGCCATTTTTATGCCAAAATTGTTAAGTTAAGCAATGTTGAGCCTGGTCAGGAACTAAAACGGGTGAGTACTTGGGAATACCAGGTGCTGTGAGCTTGGGTGTGTGGATGGTGTAATAAATAAGAGCTCAGAATGAACTAAGTTCAAATTCCAGTCAAGTTGATTACATTCCGTTATGCGCAAATAAGCTGGGAAAAGTATGAATCCATTTCTTTTAGACACAGCTATGGGTTAAATAGTGGGATAGACTAGTCCCTAGAGTCTTGTATGGCAACTGGTCTAGGAGAAAGAAGACTCTGAATTTAAACCAGCCTAATCTAAAAAAATGAAAAAAAAATGTCGACGACTTTAGCGCCGTCTCACACATAGCAAAGTATTTAATCTATATAAAAATCTTCAAGAAAGATTTCTCATTTTTTAAAATCGAAGAGCCGAGTTCGAATTCCGGTCGAATCCATTACATTCACTTACGTGCTCATACCCTTGAGAAAGGAATGAATCCTCTTCTCCCCCTATCTATGGTTTAATAGCAGGACAGACTGGGTTCTATAGCCTTGGATGGCAACTGGTCTAGGAGAAGAACAACTCTAAATTCAAAATCTATGGAGGGTCGTTTGGGGACCTTGTGGCACGTAGTCCACCAGATGTCTGTATTCGGCCCTTCAAAAAGTGTGGATGGTTCTGCACAAAACCTTTATCACTATAATCAAATCATATGTGCAGGTGTCTGGCTGTCGGTTCCTAGGAACTCAGTTGCTTGACCCTCATGCGCCGATAAACGACGGGAGAGACCAGCATATATATATATATATATATATATATATATATATATAGTCGGGTTTCCTTGTACCACGGTGATAGTCCAAGGTAGAACCAATAAAGAAGAACTCGAATACGGATATGGAATAACACAGATATATTACAAACAGGAATATATACAGAGAAGTAAAAAGGGTTAGTACGAACAATCAGTAGTAATTGTTTGAACGCGACTTTGTTTCGGACTGCCTCTGACTCGACTGACTGACTCGCTCGCTCTGACTGACTGACTCCTGACGGACTTCACTCCAGACTTTAGACTGAACGGTATTTAGTCACCCCCACCACGAGGGCATCATGTGGCACAAGGCCGGTTTAACGTGGGATCTCCGAGCCCGTGGGCTCGTCAAAAATATGCCCTTTGAACCCGTATAAACGGGTTCAGGGCCGGTTTACCTCCCCGAAAGAGACTCCGCCCTTCGGCGGAGCCTCGTTCGGGTTCTCCGCCAGAAGGCAGAGAGTTCAACCGATCAGCCGGTCAGCCGACGGAACTCCCTGCTTCCTCTTGAGGCGCAGTATTTATTACGTATGGAATAGTCCATTATGTTATTATGGGTAAGGTCCCATAACAATATATATATATATATATATATATATATATATATATATATATATATGAAGAAATATAGTCTTAAGGTGTGATATATTTATGGGATAAAGTGCTCGATATCAGAGATAGAGCGAGTGTAAATATAAAAGTGAACATATGTCAACACGTCAGGCGATAGTCTGTTTCATGCTATATGCAATCGTCAGGCCTGACGATTGACATTATGTTCATTTTTGTATATATTTTTATATATATATATATATATATATATATATATATATATTTTATTTTTATATTTTCAATTCCGGGACCTGATTTTTCGAGAGTTATTAATAAAGAACAGGTTTCGGCAAGATTCGAACAAGCATAGTTTTTATGTGGGGAAAACACACCGGGCATCTCAGCGTGTTTTTAAACCGGCTCAACCACAAAAAAAAAAAAAAAAAAAAATGCGAGGTTTCTTGTGACAAAGCGAGGTGGAATGATTCTCATGAAGGAAAATACATCTCCCATCAAGATCTTTCGATACCTATTTTTATTTCGGATCCAAAACGGAAGGGAAGAAATTTTAAAAGAATTAATGGCTTTTTTATCCACAGACCGACATCATTTCTAATTACGCAAGATATACAAGAAATATAACACTGCTCCATTTGCCAAAACAATTTTAACATGGTCGCAGATGCCAGCACGCGCAAATATTTGAAGAAAAGGTTAAGGACTAATACTCTAAATTAAATCGAGATAACGCTTGCAACAACATTATTTACTGTATACGGCCTAAAAGAAAATCTCGAAACACAGAAGGCAATCCGCCATATTTTATAGAACTTATCACTAACACCAGAATAATGTTACATAATCATGTGTGTCTAAAATATATATATATATATATATATATATATATATGTCACACATGAAAAGTCCGACAATTATTTTAAGACATTTTATGTTTATACATTCTTTTTTATAGATACAAATATTTAAGTAAATGCTCTGTTTATGATAAATTATAATTTCATAATGTGTGACGTCATTTGTTTACATTTGGATACGCATCGAGCAGATATGAATGTACGTGAGAAAATCATGGAAAATTGTAGTTTAAAAACTGTAAAGTCGACCTTGCTAACCGAAACGCTCCTCTATGGCGAAATCGGTAAAAGCACGTCAGGTTATATGATGGTTTCGTATAGGATATAGGTTCGATTCCTGTCGGCGGACGCATATTTTCTATGACAATTTCTCGGACATTCAGGCCGGTAAATGTTGTTAATACTGTTTATTATAAACAGGAGCATTTACTTAAATATTTGTATCTATAAAAAAGAATGTATAAACATAAAAATGTCTTTATATATATATATGTGTGTAGTTGGGCAGCCAACCTTATTTTATGAAAGTTTCATTGAAAACGGCTGACAAGGTGTGGTGGTTGATTTTTTTTTTTATATAATTTTCATATGTTCGTATAATTTTTTCAGACTTTTAGATATTATCAAGGATAAATTTTATTTTATTTTATTTTTAATTTAAGTTTAATTATTATTTCAATACACATGGAGACCTACCAAACTCTACATTTGCGTCCTGGGTAAGACGATAAACTACGTCCAACATCAAGACCTCTGAACAGGAGGATTTGAGGAGCGTGGAACCAACTCTTTATTGCTTTTGTTCCCAGGTCTACCCTGACCCGGGGTGCTTGCACCTGTTAAGGTCCCAGCTATGGGCAAGTAGTTAAGCCCCCAAATTGGGGTCAAAACACTATGAAAGTGTAAAATTAGGTTTTAATATCAGAACTACATTTTTGAAGAAAATATTACCAGCAATACTTTTTTGGAAAAAAAATATTACAAGATATAGATTTTTGAAAAAAAATATCAGCTATATATTTTTGAAAACAAAAAAAAAATACATTACCAGCAATGAGGGTTTTGTCGGCATTAAATAACTCATTGAGGTTGATATGCCGTAAAACAAAACAAAACAAACATTCTAACTTTAGTGATGAATTCGGTCAAAATATGGCGGATTGCTTTGTCGAGTGTTTCTTTTAGGCTATTTACAGTAAATAATGTTGTTGCAAGCTTTATCTCGATTTAATCTAGAACATTGGATCTTAACCTTTTCTTCAAATATTAAAGCAGTCTGGTATCCACACCCATGCTAAAATTGTTTTGGTAAATGCAGTAGAATTAATGTCACGTGTTAAGATTTTGTTGCATGATAATTGCCGGAAGTGAGTTGTAGCGGGAACAACTAAACGGCTGTCACCGGCTCAGATTATACACACTGCTTGGAGGTTATATTGTTTTTCGTACAAAGAGTGCAGTTGCCATTAATTGTTTAAAATACACCTAAAATGTAAATATCTAAGAAATTTTGTGAGATAATAATGATTTAGTGATACTTGTCTTTACTAATTAACCTATAGCTGAGAGGGGAAGATATGGATTTATACCTTTCCCACAAATGTGCGTAAGAGAATATAACAAACCTAACTTGAATTGGAACTCTGTTCTGCGATTAACAATTCCTATCCATTATCCATATACGAGCTACACATTCAAGCTTACAGCGTAACCGGTGATCATACAAGAACTGGTGTTACAATTTAATATGGTCGTAAGGCTTGTGTACCACTCACACATAGAAGCATACAGTACCTGGCTTTTTCAAGCGCTCACCCATTTAGGTACTGACCAGGCACAACCTTGCTTAGCTTCGGTGATTTTACAAGAATTGGTGTTTCAGTTTGATACGGTCGTAAGCCCTTTGTACCACCTTCACATACAGGTTTAAATCACCTGGTATTCCCAAGCGGTTACCCATCTAGGAACTGACCAAGCTAGGAGAGTGGAAAAAAAAAACAAAAAAAAATTATTCTCTTTCGAAGTCTCGATTATTATTATTATTATTATTATTATTATTATTATTATTATTATTATTATTTACAAATCGTTCCCCAAAATATTTATGGCTCAAATAAATACATAATGTCCTCTATACACTTTCAATTGAATTCATGTCAGCTATAGTCAAAAATCTTTGGAATGCTCTAATTTTGTTTAAATCTTTTCACCCCAAGGATGGCGACCATGCCACTTGAACGCAGAGGTTTACGGGGAGTGAAAGAGAATAAGAAGACTTTAGTGGGGACGATTGGGACCTAGTTGTCAATCTAGTAGCACGTTTAAATTCACGTAGACGAGCGGAAATGCTTCTTAAAACAGTTGCCATGAAAATATTTATAGAAAAGATAGTGTGAAGCCACGTCACATCGGTGAGAAAATGACTGAAGTTGAGATGCCAGGTCAGGATCGATTAGATTACAGATCCTTCTTTGAATTTTGTCAAGAATCTCGAGAAAACAAAACGAGTACAAGACCAGATATGGCAGCAGTTTTCAATGCACGAACGAACGGTAAATTTGCAAAGATGGATTCTGATAAGAAAAAATTTCTGGCACGACACAGTAAACCCACTTTCCTTGCAGAAGACGTAGCAATTGATTCGATATATGTCCAATTCATGTGAAGCGAAGAAGACGTACAGTGTTGTTCTCCTGGAGGTTAGCGTCAGCCATGTCAGGTAGAAAAGTTTATCTGTAGTGATTGGATGAAGCATGCTGTTCCAGTGTTGATGTGATTGGCTACTCGTTCACCATCAGAGGAAACACGGTCTAGAGCAACGATGAGTAAACCAATCTTCTGGACAATAGATTCTTGTGGATTGTACCCAACTTCAAATTCTCCCGTGTCCATTCGGAGCGTGGTTCATCATAGCTGTCCACAACTTCCTATCATTGTACCTCTTAGTGAGGTTTGTCTTTTCGTCATCACACCCTGTTCTGCCATACATTTGCACAAGCTTGTTATATAGGTTACTCGATGCTTCCCTCTTATCTTACCTTCTCCTTTGAGTGCCAAATTTTCTACGCCTTCTTTCCTCGTTATACGCTCCAGAAATTTCAGCTGACTCTTTATGATTTTAAGTATAATTGTCCCTTTTATTTCAATTTTCCCGAAATCTTCCTCATTGCTCATATGTTCAGTCTATGTTATTTTCAAAATCCTTCAGCAAGGAGAATAGATAAGATATATATGTGGTAATTTTTTTTTAATTCAGAGTTTTCCTTCCAAGACGATAGAGCTTAATCTATCTATCTATCTATCTATCTATCTATCTATCTATCTATCTATCTATCTTAGTCTGTTCATATCTATCTATCTATCTATCTATCTATCTATCTATCTATCTATCTATCTATCTGAGGACCAATATTATTTATGAATTTAGATGCCTCTTAATCAACTACGTTCGTGATCAAACCAAATTCATGAATAATTATATTGGACATACCATTACATGCCTATCAAGAAGACTCACATTACATCTCTCTAACCTTAGATCAATTAGGACCCATTTAAACGGAAAGCTACCAAGTTCAGTCCGCAACATATTCGTAGAAAACACGACTATAATAATATCCATCTAAAAAAGAAAAAGCCAATACTCGCTAATATCAACTATGAACACGGTCACACCATGCTGACCATGGTTGGAAAAGAACATTCTCAACCCTATAGATTCACATATATCTACATATTCAGTTATAAATTTTTTTTAAAATCCTTGATAGTAATAATGGCTAATAGAATAGCCGAAAGCGGTCCGATATGGAAATCATTTGGACAATTTTTACACATTTTATGTTCAGAAAAGCAAACACTTACATGAACACAAGAAAAACTGAATAAAAAGTTTAATCGCAGTACCTTGTCAGACGTCTTTAATGAAACTTGTATAAAAGAGGGATGGCTACCCAAACACACACACACACACACACACACACACACACACATATATATATATATATATATATATATAACGCCAATTCAGTTGGGTTTCGATCCTAGTTAGAGGCAACCGGACGTCTAGCCACAATGATGAGCTGTGATACAGCGAAACAGTCTGTCTCTTGATGACTATATATATAAATATATATGGAGAGAGAGAGAGAGAGAGAGAGAGAGAGAGAGAGAGAGAGAGAGAGAGAAGGAGGAGGAGGCGGCGGCAGCGACATGGTGGAATAATGGATAGCGGCTCGGATTAAGGAATCGGAGAGCCGAGTTCGAATTCCAGTCAAAACCATTACGCTCACTTACGTGGTAATACCCTTTTGAAGCTTCTACAAGCTATGGGTAAATAGCTGGACAGGCTGGGTTCTATAGCCTTGGATGGCAACTCGTCTACCGCAGAAAGAAATGGCAACCTATTGCGCGGAAAAAACTGCTTCGTCTGTCATGTATCGAAAGATACATGATTGCCTGAGCGTGTATCACACATGGCACATAACTAACTGATTGACTGCATTTAACAGCCTGAATGTCCGAGAAATTTCATAGAAAATATGTCCTTCGACAGGAATTGAACCTGTATCCTACACGGAACTCCTTCATATAGCCTGACGTGCTATACTATTTAGCTACAGAGGAAGTGTCTGGGTAACAAATATTTATATCTATAAAAATAACGTATAAATAGAAAACATATTAAAATAATTGTCTTTTTCATTATACATATATATATATATATATATATATATATATATATATATATATATATATATATATATATATATATATATATATATATATAAAAAATAAATATTATATATATATATATATATATATATATATATATATAAAAAAAGAAATAAATATTGTACGTGTTTCGAATTAAAGTTTCTCTCAAGTCAGCTGAACTTTTTGACTAATATCGAATGTGAATAGCGCCCAATTTAGTAAGGCCGATTTTAAATATCAAGTAAAATGTCGCTAAGGGGAAGCTGTAGAAATTATTTACGCAAATGCGTAGTAAATCATCTTTAACATTCAATGAGAGTGTTATCCCATTCACTTGTATGGTAGATCAAAAAGACCAGGAACTACATATAACTTATAGCAGCCTTTGAAGAATTTAAAGCATAATTGTTTCATTTTGCTTGCTCACAGATAAGGATCAACAATCAAGAATCGTAAGGGTGCGACGGTCACGTGTTAAAACAGACCAATCAAAATGATCTCTCGCATCTGACGAGACTATTATCCTATTCACTCTTATGGTAGATCAAAGAGACCAGAAACCACTTATAACTTGTCGTGGTCCTTCTTCGAAACATAATTGCTTCAATTTGCTTGCTCACAGAAAAGGACCAACCCTTAATACATTAAGAATCGGAAGGGTGCGGTCACGTGTTAAAATAAACCAATCAAAATGATGGGTTATTGTACGGCCTTCGTGATAAAATAATTAGAGCGTATTTATCAAGGAGGCTGTTTCTGTCGGAGTTTAACAGGAGGAAGCAATAATATAAAGAAAATTATGAGGGCGTGTAATCTTATTATTGTACTTGTGTCTCATTATCAGGCGGACGAAGCGCAATTGATCTGAACGTATATGAAGAGGATTGTCTTCTCACAACACGGATTACTACGCACTTCAATTAAGTACCTCATTTTTAATCCCTTCCCCAAACGATACATTCAAAGTTGGACGCCTAACCTAGCCCGACTTGTTTATTTGCTGCCGTCACTAGTGGCCAATGTTTGAGGCCAGGAATTTCAAATTACGACATATTTTGAAGAAGCCAAGCCTTGTGGTCTGTGGAAGATTGGCGTAAACACATTTGACTTTCTGCTGAACTAGGCTCTATTTCAAGGCAGACAGGTCCTTTCAACTTGAAGTATTGACGCAACACAATCTTTCTACCATAACTTATCTCTGGATTTTATCGAAGAAAGAGCGCCTTAAAGTTAAAATAGACTTCAACACATGACAAATTGGCGCAACACAATCTTCCTGTCATTACTTCCCTCCATTAGACTTAAATCCACTTTCAAAGGAGACAGGTAATCTCGACTTGAAATATTGGCGCAACACAATCTTCCTATCATTTCTTATCACTATTTGGCTTTTTATTGAATCTCGAATTAAAGTCAAACAAAACCTCTCCATATGGAATATTGGCGCAACACAATCTTCCTATCATTAATTATCTCTATTTGTCTTTTATTGAAGTAAGCTCGCTTTAAAGTCAAACAAAACGTCGACACATGAAAAATTGGCGCATCACAATCTTCCTGTCATTACTTCCCTCCATTCGAACGAAGTTCACTTTGAATGCAGATAGGTCCTCTCAACTTGCAACACTGGCGCTACACAATCTTCCTATCATTACTTGTCTCCATTTGTATTTTATTGAACTAAGCTCACTTTAAAGTCAAACTAGTCTTCGACACATGAAAAATTCTTGCAGCACAATATTCTTGTCATTGCTTCTCTCCATTTGAACTGTTCACTCTCAAAGCAGACAGGCTCGCTCAACTTGAAATACTGGCGCAACACAATCTTCCTGTTTCAGTTTTCATTTACCCAACTCAATCCACGTTTATCACTGTTTCCTGCAAAACAGAGCAATATCAATATCAAGAGAACTATTTTTAGGTCGGTGATCGAATTCAAACAAGGTTTTTGAATGCTGATTTTCAAAGAAGGCATGGGTTTCTCACAGTATTTCTACACATATGGTCTTTGATGTGTCACTGAGGACGCCGCGATACATCAGATAATCGTCTCTCCGCAAAATTACTTTATTCCATTGTTGAGGCAACACGGACGCAATTGGGTATTTTATTAAGAAATTTATAAAATTCTTTTATTTACTTATTTTTTGTTTTAACTTTTTTTTCTGATTTAAATCATAAAAAATATCAAAAAATGGTGGAGTGCTTCGAACGAGAATAGTATCGTGCGTGATTATTTTTTAACAAGGCCAGAACACAACAATAGACGTAATCCTAACGATTCCTTTGACCCAATTTCACACACAAGACTGGGGTCAACTCGTGGTATAGTTGGGTCAACTTTTCCAAGTTGCTGAGCGCTGGAATCGCTTAACCAGTCCGATGTTATCAAGAGGTCAACTCCTTGACAAATCGACTCCGGTGAGATTCGAACACGGTTCTTACGGCCAGAAAGCAAACTACTCTACTATCTTTCTCAAGAAAGAAAAGGCATCTATGGCAAATCATGATCGCTTACGTCTTGAAGAAGTATGGCGTTAAAAAAAATTCCCAAACCGTGCTTGCACCCACTGAAAGCTTTTAATAAATTCATAGTTTCTTAGTAAGTACAGTGCAACCTCGATTCTCGAATGTCTCGCATGTCGAACAAATCGGTTTTCGAACCGAAAATTCGAGGTGAAAATACCTCGGTTATCGAACAAAATTTCGTTTCTCGAACAACATTGCCGAACCGAGTTAACCCGAACGGAATAATTTCTGAGTCGACCGCCGTGTTGTATACATTCACGTGCTGTGGCGTGTTTTTCTTTTCCAATTTTATTGTACTGTAACTTTTTTTTCTCTACATTGATTCCCATTGGAAAAATAGTTTCGGTTTACGAACATTTCGGGATACGAACGGCCTTCAGGAATTGAATTTTTTAAAAAATCCGTGTCCCATCAGAATGTAAGCGATCACGGTTCTCGGCAGGTTCATGTTTCTTTATTTGTAAGCGCCATCCCTTCTTGCTCAAGTCCTGGGTAGAACGATAAACTACATCCGCGTCCTGGGTAAGACCTTAAACTACATCCGCGCCCTGAGTATGACGATAAACTACATGTGTGCATCCTATTTATGGACGTTCAAATTTCTCGACCGATGTTCATTAACTTATACACGCATGTTGTAAATTTACTAACTTAGATCAAGACCAACATTTCAATCTTCTGCCCTTCCCCCGGGTTCGGCAGAAAAACATCGATAAAACTGAAGGTGGGTACGACTTTTTGCAAAAATCAAGGCAAAGTTACATGCGAACAAAATTTTTACTGGATGAGATGTTTTTTTGCACTTAATGCGAAACATCAGCTCATGTTTCTTGATAGTTTTCCTACGACATTAACTGCGCGTAAAATTTACAAAAAACTGTGAAAAGATTGGGTTTTTCGAACTACTTAAAATAAAAAGTGTTTCGGTCATAACTTTCTGGGTTTTTTATCCAATGCTTTCCAAATTCGCCATGTAAATTACATATGACACACAAATTGTCTTGCGTGAATGTTTGGTTTAGATTATTTCAGTTAAGTGGACGAAATCTGCGACAAACTAGGTTCAAAATCGGCTTTTTGCCATTTAACCAATAGTTTCTTTATAGGATTCCATTCTAAATTGGCATTTCAACAACCTTTGACGCGAAGATTGTTTGAGAAGGGTTATTGAAGCATTAGAAGGGAAAATTTCCCGAAGAACCTTTTATTAACCACATCTTTACAGTAAACGTGTGAAGAAGGAAGGGAACGTTCATGCGTTTGCACTTGCACTCTGACGCTTGATCCCTGTTTTGTTTGATTATTAGATTTGTGAACAATGCCATACTATTTGAAAGTTATTACGGCCATAGAAAATTTACTGAATATCTAAAACATTGAAACAATTTAAGCCCGAGGAACGACCACGCATGAATGTTTTATCGATGGAATTCCTTTATTAAGAACAATCAAATATTTGCGAAGGACATACCATAAAAACATGAGGGGGGAATAGTTTAGTATACCAACGAATGATGCATGCAAGCGGGAACGTAAGCAGACATTTCTAGACAGGGGGTGAGGGTATACAGTTTCAGCCATGTACATCCGGGCAACGCCGGGCACCTCGGCTAGTCACATATAAGGCCTGACACTCAAAGAACTGCCAAAGCACATCAAGTACAGTTTTAACACAAGCATGCTTAAATATACAGTGTGTCCACAAAGTCATAGGAGAAATAGAAACATCTATATATAAAATTCTGTGACTTCCGTTATTCCGTCCGTCCGTCCGTCCGTCCGTCACATCCTCTAAAATAGTCATACATTGACTGATCGAAACCAAATTTTGGGGTAGAAGTGCAAACAGGTAAGGGGGTACAAATTACAGTTGGTGGGCAGCTTAGTGCAATAAATTTTCATTAATTTGAATTGGAAAAAGTTAAAAGATTTATTATTTAACATACAAATTACTCCCACTGTTTTAAAAGCAATTTAATAATTAAAACAACAAATACTTATTTGATAAAAATGTTTTTTTGCAAATCTTTTCTTTAAGTTTATATATGTTATGGAGTGATTTCACAGTGGAGGCTTGTATTTGTACTAAGTCGGTCCTAAAATAGGTTCGACGTACAAAACGTTAGGGACTTGATATACAGTGTACCCCGGATATAAGAGAGTTGTCGGGACCGGAGAAGAAGTCTCTTATATCCGGGTTTCTCTTATATCCGGGTTTCTCTTATATCCGGGTTTCTCTTATATCCGGGTTTGGTCTATTTATATACATTAACACAGGCTCTAATTTGGGACCAGAGAAAATCTTTCTTATATCCGGGTTTCTCTTATATCCGGGTCTCTTATATCCGGGTTACACTGTAATAGGTAATGACGCAGAGTAATCTAGTTGTGGTCGTTGATACTTTAGTATTCGACTCACGGTCGTCCGACATCGACTGACTGACAGACCCACTTAGCGACGGTATTTAGTCACCCCCCCCACGAGGGCATCATGTGGCACAAGGCCGGTTTAATGTGGGATCTCCGAGCCCGTGGGCTCGGCCAAAAATATGCCCATCGAACCCGTATAAACGGGTTCAGCGTCGGTTTACCTCCCCGAAAGAGACTACGCCCTTCGGCGTAGCCTCTTTCGGGTTCCTCCCCGCCCGAAGGCAGAGAGTTCAGCCGGTCAGCCTGACTGACCCACTGAGTGACTGACTCGTTACTCTTACTACTCCTACTTATTATAGGTGGGAGAGTCTATTAACTATAGAATAGGTGTGTTCCACTATAACAATATATATACAAGAATCCAGTTTCCGGTTCACCTGTATTTGCGAGAATTATAAACAAATCACAAGGCCAAACGCTTCAAAAAGTGGGAATTTGGCTCAAGAAAGAAATATTTGCTCATGGCCAGTTGTATGTTGCATGCTCAAGAGTAAGAAATTCTAAGAGTTTATTCATCGCTGTTTAAATGGAAAAAAATAAGGAATTTTCTTAAAAGAATAAAGCAAAATTTTTGAAAAATTATTAAACCGAAGTAGGGTTTTTGCCAAATTATTTTTCCAAACAAATCAGCTTATTCAAATTTCATCGATTTGTTTGCGAAATTGTATCTCAACAAAAGATTTTAGCGATAACTTCAACAATGCGTGTGACAATAAATTCTAGTTTATTAAAATTACAACGGAAACTGGATCCTGTTGAAATGTTTGCACAATAGGAATTAAATAGTGGAGTTTATATACAAATAGTAAATAAATTTCTATGAGGGCCTCATTCGTTGTACGAAAGACATCTAGGCGATATTTGATTTTTAATTCTTTAATTACGGTCCGAAACATAAAAGCGTAACATTAACAAAACTATTAATATCATTGAAAAACTTTAATAACACCATTAATATCCAACGATGGAGAAGTAACGATCTACATTAGTAGTCATAATTTTCCCCAAGTTTTGATATTTCGCACCCTGAACACCAGGAAATGTTACAAAATGCTAGAAGGCTAAATTTATAAGCACAAACTTAGGCAAGAAGTATTTCATGAAAAATAAGCACTTCAAAAAAAAAATCATTTTTAAATTAGTGAAGCATTAAGACTTTGCCCAATTTCAAGAAAGAAAAATAAAATAGTTAATATAAGGATGTCCACAAACTGATTAGACAAATCGTCCACCGTGAGGAAAGTTGGCTCTCTGTGCCGCGCCAGGAAATTTTTCTCCCCGGAATCGATACTTCAAATATACAAATCAACCATTCGCCCTTGCATGGAGTACTGCTGCCATATATGGTCTGGGGCACCTTCTGTTTACCTCGGAGTTCTTGACAAGATCAGAGACGGATATGTAATATAATTGGCATTGATCTGGCATCTCGTCTACAGTCTCTCTCTCTCTCTCTCACAGACGCGCCGTCGCCTCTCTCTGTCTTTTCTACAAATACTTTCATGGTAATTGCTCCGATGAGCTGCTTTCACTGGTTCCCAGACTCCATGAATTCAAGCGCCCCACGAGGCTGGCATCCCGCTCCCACCCTTTCACTGTCGAAACTTTTAAATGTAGCCGTCTCTTCTACTCCAATAGCTTCATAACTCGCACCTCTCACCTGTGGAACACCCTTCCCTATTCCAGTTTCCCTGAGAGCTATAATCTCCAACTATTCAAATGTAATGTCAATCGACACATCCAGTTACCTTGATCTACCCACTATCCCTCTCCTCATCCTTTCTTCTATCACTCCTATCTGCTCTTGCTCCAAATCTTCTGCAAACCCCCTGCATCCTAGTGGCTTCACGCCTTGCTCGGGGCGTAATGCTTAAAAAAAAACAAAAAAAAAACATTTATTAAAATTACAACAGAAATTGGATATTGTTGAAATGTTTACATAATATCAAGTAAATAGTGAAGTTTCTCTACCGTATCCTGCAGCTTTTGAAGACCTAATTTTGAAGCTAATTTTAAGGGGGTCGCATCATGGCTACACCATTGACCAAACTATTTATCCATTTACTGTAGTCAAAAAGTACAGCTGTATTTAAAATAAGCATCACACATTACATAATTATACATGGTACAAATACTTAATAAATTTCTATATGGGCTTCAATCATTGTAGAAATGACATCTAAGTGATATTCAGTTCCTTAATTCTTTAATTAGTCTAAAATATAAAAATGCAACATTGATAAAACTATTAATATCATCAAAAGAACTTTAATAACATTTCAAAATTGTCTAGACTTTTTCGACAATCTGTAATTATGTAGTTTAAATTTATTATAATCTAAAATTGAATTAATTTAACTGCTTGTTACCATTAAGAGAAAATATCATATATTGTACATCTGTATAAATAAAACTGGACTTCTACTTGCATTAAAATATGACTTTCTACTTCTGGCCTTTAGTTCATAATACAGCTTTGAAAATTTATTTTTTTTATATATGTGTAATACACACACTAGGCAAAAGCAAAGATATTTACAAAAGTACACTGAAATTTTAAGGCTATAATATCAAGTAAATAGTGAAGTTTCTCTACATCATCATCATGCGGCTTTTGAAGACCTCATTTTGAAGCTAATTTTAATTAAATTTTTATAAAAATGAACCTCTTAAGCTTTTATGAATAAACAATTTCTTTTCTTTTTTTTTGCAAGATTTTTTTTTAAATAATTTCTGTTAAAAGAAATCTGCTGTCGATATTTTAGACAGTGAAGCATATATCAGAAGATGGTGTACAATTGACAAAAACTTGGATATTAAATTTTATAAAAAGTAAATATTACAAAAAGAAAAAAAATTCTTTAATAAAACAGCAAAAAGCCATGATGGTTTTCTTTCTTTGCAAATAAAAAAGATGGATTGAA
The DNA here is from genome assembly GCA_903632075.3 of Acanthosepion pharaonis. Classification (NCBI taxonomy): domain Eukaryota; kingdom Metazoa; phylum Mollusca; class Cephalopoda; order Sepiida; family Sepiidae; genus Acanthosepion; species Acanthosepion pharaonis. The sequence goes on along the minus strand of CAHIKZ030000313.1, from coordinate 872,214 downwards.
AGAATTTGGAATGTTCCCCCCTCCCACTCAATAGAAAAAGAAAATAGAGTTTGCAATTTACAGATTACATAAGTACCTTTTTAAATTTAGCCAAAAAACAAAGTCGACAATGGAGAAGTATTAGGTTGGTGCAAAAATAATGACGTAATAATGTCGTTTTTTGACGTATTTTTTAACGTCAAAAAACAACATTCTTACGTCATTATTTTTGCACCAACAGAATAATAATCTACACTGGCAGTCATAATTTTCCCCAACAAGTTTTGATTGTTCGCACCCAGAACACCAGGAAAGGTTAGAAAATGCTGGAACTCTATTTTTGTAAGCTGTAGGGACATTATTGTTATAAATAAATAAAATATGAAATAATAATAAGGAAAATTATACATAAAATAAAACAATAGCATTTAAACATTAGTTAAAATAAATTAAATAAAAATAATAAAAATAATAAAAATACTCCCACCATGCGACAAAAACTGTTCCTGCCGAAAATACGGACATCCAGCCAAAAGACGTTAAATTCAGTCTCTTCGCTACGAACCTTGGTACGGGCAACACGTGTCCGACTTCTCTCTGTGATATGGCTTGTAATACTACGGAGTAACTTCTCCTTTTTATCACATGTACAATAAAACAATTGTAACCTAAAAAATACACACACTAATACACACAAGAAAAATAAAAATAAATTGTTTGGAAATAACATACAATTTAACACGGTTTCCTGTTATTTATGTACGTTTTATTTTCTGTCAAGTATGCTTTTATCCCCGTGAACACATTTCTACTTCTATGATGTGAACAAGCGCCCACAAAGCACACAGTTAGGCAGGAACCATTTCATTAAAAATGAGCACTTCGAAAATGTTAAATTACTGAAGCGTGAAGACTTTGCCCAATTTGAAGAAAAAATAGTAAAGTTAATATATATATTAACTTTACTATTTACTTTACTATTAACTTTTGGGTGACCACAAACTGATTAGACAAATAGAAACATTTATTAAAATTACAACGAAAATTGGATATTGTTGAAATGTTTACATAAGATGAAGTAAATAGTGAAGTTTATATACAAATAGGTAATAAATTTCTATCTTCGTTACAAGAAGGACATTTAAGCGATATCCATTTCTTTGATTCTCGTGGTTTGAAATATAGAAGCGCGACATTCATAAAACGATTAATATTAAAAGAAATCCCGTTTATGGGCGGGGCGTCCACTTGAAACTTGCACCACATCGTGGGCGTTCGGTTGAATACCAATTGTGCCCAGAGGGTAGCAGTCGAAAATAATTGAGACCAGTGTATCGTCTTTTGAACATGACACTCTTCATCATCCCCAAAACACCAAGGCCAACACTGCAACGCCGACGATAACCGGCATCCATGTAAACTTTCCAGTTTAATATGGTGTCAGATTTTAATGCCAAAGCTGGTTAATCATTATCAAGATCTCAGCGGATTTGAATGGGAGGAAAACATTGTTTCCTTTGCGAAATTCAAGATTAATTTGAGAATGGAATGCTGGGTAATTTCGTCGGAATGTTGCGAGGTTTTGTCAGACGAAATTATGCTTATGTTGGAGACGGGTGGGATTACTCGAACGGGAGAAATATTTGAATACGCTCAGTGAAAAGATGGCTTGTTCTATAAAAAGAAAACGTTCGGAACAAGTAGCCATTGTTGATTTTGTGGTTAGAACAGTTTCTGCTTCATCAAGATTTCCTCTCCATCTTGGTGATCAGGGAGGAAACGTTTCAGACTGAAGATTCTGACGACGCTATGAATAATTCCGATGTTTCTACCATTTCTTTTTGAAAATAAGAAGAGTGCCAATCAAAATGGAATAAAAACATAACTTAAAAAAAAATGACCTGGATCGACAATGTAAAAACAATTTAAATATAAAGAAATATTCATAGTTAGAAAGAAGACAAAATCAACTAATGTTTTTTCCTACCCACAGAATCCACCTATGGTTTATACAGCAACTAAGCTGAGGAGACCTTACGAAGTTACGGTTTCTGAGTGAGAACGCATCAGCTGAAGTGAACAACAGTCTAGCAAGGCCAGTACGCCTCAAAACCTCGGCCATGGTGACTGGTAAGTTTCGTGCTCTATCAATGGACAACCAGTTTTACTGGCATGGTTTCCAGCTGCCGATAAAAGGCTGATAGCAGTACATATTCATAATGACAGTACATAATTGTATATGTACATTGTATTTACTAAAAAATTCACTAACAAATACATGTAGCCTTTATTGAGTAAGAAATACACTAACAAATACATGTAGTAAGAAATATACTAAGAAATACATGCACACTGTATTTACTAAGAAATACATGTAAACTTTATTTACTAAGAAATACACTAAGAAATACATGTACACTGTATTTAGTAAGAAGTATAAATTTATCCCACAAAAAATATAATTATACACTTGTTTCCATAAGTATTTCTTATATTTCAGTCATTTGTTAAGAAAATTATGATATCATTATAATTATGACCTTTGACTCGGTCAGCAATATTTTGGGACCAAGTCCACCACTGTCCTTAAAAATGGTTTTCACTTTAATAACCTCAAGAAATCACCTTCCTGACAAATTGACCATTAGTGTATAAAATTAATTCCATTTAGCCCTATTCTATCAGTAATTCTTGTATTCCTTCCTGACCACTGACAATCCCTTTCTTCCTGATTTTCAATGCATTCCTATAGTAAAATCATTAGCAATACATTTCCATTATACATATAATAGCCCTATTCTATCAGTAATGTTGGCATTCATTCCTGACCACTGACAATCCCTTTCTTCCTGATTTTCAATGCATTCCTATAGTAAAATCATTAGCAATGGATTTCCATTATACATATAATAGCCCTATTCTATCAGTAATGCTTGTATTCATTCCTGACCACTGACAATCCCTTTCTTCCTGATTTTCAATGCATTTCCATTATACATATAATAGCCCTATTCTATCAGTAATGCTTGTATTCATTCCTGACCACTGACAATCCCTTTCTTTCTGATTTTCAATGCATTCATGTAGTAAAATCATTAGCAATACATTTCCATTATACATATATAAATCAGGTCCACCCTAACTCGATAGGTAACACCTGTTAGGGTCACTGCTAGTGAACTCCCAAGCAAAAACAAAACACTGAAATTATTAAAAAAATTTGTAATAAAAAATACCAGCAATAGATTTTTTATATAAATGTATCTACATATCCTATTTATATTTAAATAGTGGGGCTGGGCACGAGACCCTCGTACCGGCTCTTTACATCCCTTATGAAAATTGAGATGTAGTCGTGTGGGGGTGGGGGCCATATTATAGAATCAGGGGTGGGACCACGAGATCCTTGCACCGGCGCTACTCGTCAGGTAAAGTGTCTCACTGCTTTCCCCTATGTCTCTTTTTCTCAATATGTCCCGTGAGGTTCAAGTTTTTCAAGCCCTCATTCCCCATAATGTGTCTTTTCATGATTCTGAATAGAAATATTCTTTCCCTTGCCACTTTGTTTAAGACTTCCTTGTTACTTATTCGCTGCGTCCATGGAACCATTCTGTAGAACCACATTTCTACTGCCCCTAGTTTTTGTCCTTATCCGTTGAGGAGACTGTCCATCATTCACTGCCATATAAGAGAATGGATACCACATAGCAATCTAGCTCTCTTTTCTTTATTTCTAACAAAATGTTTTCCGTTAGATTAGGACCTTAGATTAGCTTTTGGAATGCTTTTTTCGTTAGTCCAATGTGTACTTCGAATCTCGTGTCACATTTTCCATCATCTGTTAAAATATTTCCCAGATATTTAAACTTCTGAACCTGCTTGATGTTGACATATTGAAATTTAACAGGATTTATTTGGTGGTGATGGGAGCCGTTTTTGGGTGTTTCTTTTAAAGTAAATTATTTTCTTCTTTTTTGTTGCCTCCATAGAATCCATCTTCTTTGTCCTTCCTTCAGGACAGAGGCAATCATGGCTTCTCCAAAACTTCCTACTCCTTGTAGTACTTAGCCGTTTCTCTCATTTAGGCCCCCGACCGCCATTCCATCATTCATTCCCATAAAATCACCAGGTAAGTGGCTCGCTGCTTTCTCCTATCTCTCCCCCTTCCAATATGCCCCGTGACGGTTACATTTTCCAAGCTCTCATTCCTCACTGTTTGGGCAAGGAATTTCAGCTCTTTTTCCCTGATTCTGAACAGAAGTGTTCTTTCTGTTACCATTTTCTAGACTTCCTTGTTGCTTACTCGCTTCATCCATGGAATTTTCAGTACCCTTCTGTAGAACCACATTTCAGCTGCCTCCAGTTTTTGTCCGTATCCGTGAGGAAATTGTCCACCATTCACTGCCATATAAGAGGAGGGATATCACATAGCAATCCAGCACTCTTTTCTTTTGCTTCTAACGAAATTGTTTTTCCGTTTCTCAGAACCTTAGATTAGTTTTTGGAATGCTTATTTCGCTAGTCCAATGCGTACTTCGGATCTCGGTGTCACATTTTTTTCATCATCTGTTAAAATACTTCCCAGATATTTAAACTTCTGCACCTGTTTGATGTTGACATATTGAAAATTAACAGGATTTTTTTGGTGGTGATGGGAGTCGTTTTGGGTTTTTTATAGGGATATTATTTTCTATTCTTTTATGATAGCATATTTTTACGCAACAAATTAGGCAACACTTTGTTCGATTAGTTGCGTTACTTAAAACGATTACTTCGCTACTTATGTAAATGTAAAATTAGTTTTATGTTGATTGATTTGTTTGTTTGACGGCACATCAGCTCCTTATGGGTCATTTAATGCCGAAATTCAATTTTCTTGAGAGCGTCGAATTAATAAATATATGATATTCTGCTTTTACAGTTGAATTAGCTTTTGTGTATATACATGTCTGTGTGGACATACTAACTAGAGGCTGTGATATGTGTGTTTTAGTTTTGTTGAAGTAATATTTTGGAATACAGTTTGATTTAAGAATTTTTGGAATATTATATGTATTGATGTCATAAAAGAGTTCTTTCATGTTGGTTCTTTGGGTGAAGTCGTTTCAGTTTGTTAGCATGTGAATATTATTGGTATTTTTACTGTTTTGTTTGTTTTTTTGTTTGTTTGTTTGTAGATTCAATATTGTCCATAGCTGGACCTTAACAGGTGCTACCACCCAGGTCAGTTTGGATCGGATTTACATAATTATAATGTAAATGCGTTGCTAATGATTTTACTATAGGAATGCATTGAAAATCAGGAAGAGGTATTGTCAGTGGTCAGGAATGAAGGCAAACATTACTGATAGAATAGGGCTATTATATGCATAATGGAAATACATTGTTAATGATTTTACTATAGGAATGCATTGAAAATCAGGAAGAAAGGGATTGTCAGTGGTCAGGAATGAATGCAAGCATTACTGATAGAATAGGGCTATTATATGTATAATGCAAATGCATTTCTGAAGATTTTACTATAGGAATGCATTGAAAATCAAGAATAAAGGGATTGTCAGTGGTCAGGAATGAATGCAAGCATTGCTAATGGAAAAGTTTTATTAGAGGTATAATGTAAATGCAGGAGGTTTCTCCGCTTATTCACACGAGGAACGAGAAATCTGTGTGTCAAACTGCACGGCCTCGTATGAGTTTTCTGCAGCAAGGGTTGTGTGTAGTCCTCCGGATACGTGTCTCGAAGAGACTTTTCTCCGCTTGTTCCAAAGAAGAACGAGAAATCTCAGAGTTAAGCTGCTAGGACAGGTACGAGTCTTCTTCAGCAAGGGTTGTGAGTAGTCATTCTAGAAGGTATCTAGAAGGAAGGGAGATTTCTCTGCTTGTTCCCACGAGGATCGAGAAATCTGAGTCAAGCTGTCAGGACAGGCCACATGTCTTCTGTGGTAAGGGGTGTGAGTAGGCCTCCTAGTCCGGCCTTGAACACAGCGGCCGCTGAAAAGGAAGATGGAAATGAGGCCGAATATGGTTCGGTCAGCGTTTTTATGATTTCTTGGACACCTGGTTGTAACCTGCTGAATACTTTCGTTACTGCTACTGCTGAATCGAGCAAAGTAAGGAAGCCCCCATATGCTACAATAGCCAACAAGTGAGATTGTTATTATAAATATAATATTAAGCGTTTATTTAATATTTACAAACTGAAATTCTCTTCTCATCATATTTCTGTTCTGATGTATGTTTTTTGTCTCTAGTGTCATCAGCTGTTGTTATGGTTCCATAGCCACATTCAAACTGAATCACTGCAGTCCCAAAGATCCAATGGAAGACTTAACAAATTTCTGACTTGAAGATTTGACACATTTTTAACTTCAAGATGATTTCTTCTGTCAGAATAAATTATGTTTGTAGAATATTGGTTAGCTTGCCAGTGGTCTAACACACAAGTAGGCAAGTGTAGCCAAAACTAATATTAACAAATTCATAAATTTTATGATTTATTTTATAAGAGTTATTGCTTAAGTTCGTGTGCCTATTTAAATTTTACTAACCGCTGGCGCAAACGTAACTAACATTTTACTTAGACAATCGGCTATTAATATATAAGATTATTTTCGGATAATCAAAAAGCCGGTTTTCCCAAGATTTTATAATTTTAAGATTCGGTTCGCGTGAACTGGTGCGAAACGGTAGGACGCCACTACTGGATTTATCAATTGTTTCCTGTTTGGTATTGTATTTCCGGTTCTTTTTAAAGTCTTTTTCGTTTTCTTTCACTCCTAATAGCCTCTTGCGTCTTGATGGCATTATCATCTAGCTTGCGGGTGGGGATCGGTATATTTTTTTTAAAGTAATCATTTTAAATTCGGAAAAGGGCTATTTTGTCGGTCCCGGTTGTAGTGGGGCCGTGGCGGTTTCCACTTGTTGAGGGTTCATGGCGTGGCTGTTATGTTGTTGATAGAAATCAGACGTAAAAGAAACGCAAGTTAGGTTCAGATACTTCTGCCCGCCGAGCCCAACTACATAAAAAGGTTGGACTTTGATTAAGTCCAAAGAAGAAGGCAAACAAAAGCAAACAAAACACAAGACCGATAATATATGTATATACAAATATATATTAATAACAAGTTACAATACATGGGAACAGTACAAAGGACGAAGTGTGTGTGAATATTCTGTATGTGGTGCGTGTGTGAATATTCTGTATGTGCGTGCGTGTGTGAATATTGTGCTTAGCGTGTTTCCACGCTATCCCTTGTTAGCGACTACATGTCGAGGTTGATAGCTGAAATCCTGAAGGAAAAAGAGAGAGAGGCGAAGAGTCAGCGGCTATTTATAGCCAGGGAAGAGAGACCCCTGGTGAAAGGGTTAACGGACTGAAGGAGGAGTTAACTCCGACACGGTAAAATAGACAAACATGTTTTTAAGCTTCTTTTACCGGTTCCGGTAAAATAGACCCCCCCACCGGATATTTTGCTGGTAAATATTTTTTATTATTAAGGCAGGTAATGTTAAAAATAACAACACACACATTTTAATTTAAAATCATTTTCACTATCAATTGTTAAAGCACAAGTTAAAATCATTTATTCATCATCAATTATTAAAAGAAATATTGAAGTCTCTGAATATTTTAAGCTTCCTTCAGGCACAACAGTCTCAGCAAATCCAAAACTTGTCCTTGAGAATGGTTCTCTTGCCAATACATTTCAGATGCACCCACTGAAGATAACAATTACAGACAACAGAATCCATGTTCTTCAAGTCCTGCCTCACACAACCACTGCGTTGACGGTCATATGGTTCCATAAACATGTTGCATATCTTTCCAAACATCTGGATCAAAATATCTGTGGATCTTTTGGATTGACATATTTTCATCCAGACATGTTGTTGGCATTGCAGAAGGGTTCGTTCGACAGTATATTCAGAGAGAATTTCTCCAACCATAGCATGAATGGCATCTTTATTACTGATAAAGTATCTTGTTTATCATTATATATATATATAGTTTATGAATCCGTTATAGGTAATCCGAATAGGTAATCCGTATGGGTAAACCTAAGGAGGATAAAATCCAGAGAGCTCAATATAAATCCAAAGCAAATAATTTAAATAAAAACAGACCACTTTAAGGTTCCATGTAATAGATTATTTCACCACAGCCCTTTTAAAAGGACTCCGGATCATCAGACTTTACTTCCAAACAAAATTTGGAAGTAAAGTCTGATGATCCGCAATCCTTTTAAAAGGGCTGTGGTGAAATAATTTATTACATGGAAACTTAAAGTGGTCTGTTTTTTATTTAAATATATATATATATATATATATATATATATATATATATATATATTGTGTGTATTTAGGCAGCAAATTTTCAATAATATAGACGAGTTTTGTCTATTTATTTTAAGTAAGTTCTTTTCATATTGTCTGATAAGCTTAATAAAATTATCATTGAAAGACGAAAGGAAATCACCATATTGATACATGTTTTAATCCTATCTAAGCTTTCGGCTTACATAAGCCATTATCAAAGATGACAATTACATTTCAATATATCAAACAATACACTGACAAAATAATAATGATAGTCTGTTTTTGTTGCATGAGAAATTTCAAAGCAACGACAAACTCGTGCTTCCTAGTCTCGTATACACGAGTTTGTCGTAGGTGGTCGTCGGAACCTCATACGTCGAACTCGACGGGAGAGTCCGTCATATATATCACAATACATTTGTTTCACGACCCATCTATAAATGTAACCAGGGTGAATTTCAAATTATGCCAATATATCAAACAGACAATTAGTCTTACCTATAAATACAAGAAAAAAAAAAATACATAAAAAAAATTTAAACCAGAACTAAATAGATCATAACCGCACACACACAAAAACACACATGTACACATAATGGCCAAATGCAGTGGTCGAACCACTCACATGTATACGCATACACTCACACGCGGGCGTCTGTGGACCACGCATATACACATTTTGGCAAAAACAAATACACTATTCACAAGCACACACACAGGAACCATACACAACATAGGAAGCGTAGTGTGTGTATATATGTATATATATGTGTGTGTGTTGATTTCTATGTTCACTTTTATATTTACACACGCTCTATCTCTGATATTGAGCACTTTATCCCATAAATAAGACTAGATTTCTCATGTTATACTTTTTATTATTTATTTTATTTTTTCTGTAGTATTGGAACTTATTTTCTTTAATATTTTATATTTAAAAATAATTATATTAATTTTTATTCTTTTAAATTAGATTAAGTTAGCTCCCTTTCATTATATAAATTATTTATTAATCAATAGCCGATTACTGACCTTAAATAAAATCAATAATTAAAATTAATAATTCATACCCTTTATAGTAAGACCGTTTATATCAATTGCTGGATTTAAGAAATATAAAATATTTAATAAAAAAAAATTCCGGGACGGGGAGAATTACCTATTTGTTTATTTTTTTGTTTTGTTATTTTTTTTTCACGCCCACAATGTAAATTACGAGTTTCAAGGGAAGCAATTCATAGTTTCAGATCTGCTTATCTCCCTTAATCATGGGAGGCAACTTGTGTTTAAAAAAAATAGCATTTTTGTTTTCGAGTAAGCTCAAGAAATAAACAAAAAAAAAAAATGAATAAAGAATGGCGTACAGAATCGCCACAAATAAGAAGAAAAATAACTTGAAATCTTTCAAAAGCAGCAACAACTAAAATGTATGGTAACGCTAATGGTAATATTAGCCGTTTCCCTGTAAGGAAACATTTAGCACTCATTGTCTATGCAGGGTGTGCAGACATTACTGAATTCGTTTGAAATTTATAAAGTCGTTAAAAGAATTTTTCAGGTAAAGTCCAGTAGCTGTTATCGCTCTTTCCAGTATTGATGGGAGTTTCCTTTCTAACTTTTATTCGAAGTGGTGTGGAAAGTCAACAACTTGATCATGTCATTGTCATCTCTTCAAGTAGGTATATTCAATACTTTGCTAAAAAAGAGAATACTCTGATGAAAAAAGGACCCAAACTTGATTAAACAATTTTTTATCGTCTAAATGTTTATGTAATTATTAAGAGGAAAGACCAAAGTATCTTTTGAATATTTAAAGAAAGTTTTAATCCTTTCTAGCACGTCCGTTTTTTTAGTCATCAAATTGACATAAAATCAATCATGTCAGCCATTTTTGTAAACAAAAGTAAAATTCTCCATTTAAAAATGTAAAATTCAATTATACTTTTTTCAAAAGTTATTTTAGAAAAATTAGAAAATTTAAACTATACTTAATGTAATTTGAAACAATCATTACTTAATTTTTTAGCAGAAAAAATTTAGTTGAAAATAAAAGAAGCACGTCTAACAATGGTGCTTGGTTTTGGAGGTGGGAATTGACGTTTATGTCAATGTATCGACAATTAACGTCAGAGCAATTTATCGGACGGAAGGACAGAAGTGACAGTATTTTCGAATTTTAAGCAAACCGGCTCATTTAACTATGAAGTAATTCTTTAAAATTAAATACTTTCAAAAGTATAGTATTTTATTGATTTTCAGGTAACGAAGATATGTCCAAAACCATCACTATTTCCGTCCCTAAAAAAATAATGAAAATGTGACGATGATGGTTGGTCAGTCAGAGAATTTGGTACGAAATCAGAGCAATTTATTAGGCCGGGTGCTCGCTATCAGGAGAAACAACTCTAGCACACGTGACATTATTTCAGAATTGTGTTTCCGTAGTTTTGTCGGAGGTGATTTTAATACAGTTTTTTGGCATATTAAAAAATTATTGTAAAAATAGATCTTTTCATAACAGCGTTTTTAAAGATACTTCTATTCAAAATTAATTTTAAAATATCTAACAACTTTGTCACATTTTGTATTTAAAATTGAAAAAAAAAGAAAACAATTCTTCTAAAAATACATTTTTCATCGAAAAAAATATTTTGGCTTCAGACAAAAATATCCTCAATATATATTATTCAGAAAAAGCCATTAAAAGCTTTTTTAATTAGATAATGTCTTTGTATTTTAAAATTTAGAGCTTAAGTTTGGGCAGAAACGGTCCTCGATTTACAAAAATAATCGATGATTTATATTCTTCAAAGTCTTCTGCATTTAATTAAAATAATCACGAAAAATAATCGAGTTTTCATAAAAGAACTGGGGAGGGGTGTAACAGATGTAAAAAAAATATTTTTGTCATGACTTTCTAAAAAACAAACATTTCTAAAGTAATTTAATTAAGTTCTGAATAAGTTCTGAAAGTTTCATTAAAATCCGACAATTATTTGATTTTTGCAAGAATTTCCAAATTAATGTGTTTTTCAAGACAAAAGCGGTAAAAAAAAACTAATGCTAAATATTACGCGAGAGCTGACGTAAAAAAAAAGATTTCTAACGTAATAAAAAAATTTAAAAAATAATTTAAAAAATACTTTGGTCTTTCCTCTTATTAATAATATCAACTTTTTCACGATAATACTTTGTTTTTATTAAATTCGGGATCCTTTTTCATTATGCTATGCAGTTTTGTGGGCGAATTATTAAATATATCTACTTCAAATTTCATGCGCTATCCATTTTAACTGTTGCCGTTGTTGCTAATCTTCGAGTGATGTGACTTCTGTTATTTGGTATAGTTCCTTGTGATTCTGTAGCGCCAGTTCACGATGCTCACAATGTTCGTTGTTTGCGGGGACGCTCAAGAAATATACAAAAATGAAGATAGGCTTAAAAAGACACAGAAGTCATAAAAAGATAACAAAAACCTCCCTCCTTTACCCTTTCTCTGACCAATTGTTTTATTACCCTTAAGAAGAATATTTTCTCCACAAGTCAGAGAAAATTTGGATTACTACACAAAAGACAATCGTTAAACATCAGAAGACTTAAGGAAAAAGTAATTCCTTAAAATAATATGTGGGAATAACCACTTTTCGACTGATGAACGTCGCATGACCCGAAACGTGTGTAGCAAAAATAAGCAAAATAAAGTATAATATATATTTTTAATAAATCCACATGAAAACCAAAAACGTTTGCGACTCCTCTCTTTTTAAAATATACACTTTTCTCTCGTTGGGACAACTATAAACTGTCCCTATATATATATATATATATATATATATATATATATATATATATTAGGAGCAGTTTATAGTTGTCCCAACGAGAAAAAATAAGTATTATCGTAAAAAAATCTGATATTATTAATCAGAGGAAAGACCAAAAATTGTTTTTTTTAATTATTTTTAAAATTTTTATTCCTTTCTAGTACGTTCGAAATTTTTTTTTTTTTTTTGTTTTTTTTTCACGCAAGCGGTTGCGTAATATTTAGCATTAATTTTTTACCGCTTTTGTCTGTTGAAAAAACACATTAATTTGGAAACTCTTTCAAAAATTAAATAATTGTCCGATTTTAATGAAACTTTCAAAACTTATTCAAAAATTAATGAAATATATATATATATATATATATATATATTAAGGACAGTTTATAGTTGTCCCAACGATAAAAAAGTGTATATTTTAAAAACGTTTTTGGTTCTCATGTGGATTTAAAAAAAAATATATATTATACTTTATTTTGCATATTTTTCTACACGAGTTTCGGGTCTTGCGACCTTCATTAGTCGAAGAGTGGTTATATATAGCGATAAGAAAGATACTATAAAGCCAGAAATGCTGCCAGTCATTGTAAACCTGAAAGAAAGGACATTCAAGGCAAGAAGTGTTCAAACATCAATCAACTAAGTGATAAAATTCATATGTGTATTAATCATATATATGTGGAAAGCAACCTTTCTTTGAAACATGTTTAGTTGAATGTGACAGACAAGGAAAATTTGATGAATATTTCATTGAGTTTTTTCAGAATTCTTAAATTTTTCCGTTTGGTCAGAGCAAGGAAGTATAAAAATTGTCCGTAGTGTCTATTGTCTCAACCGTCTTCGGACACTTTTTTTTAGCTATTTTCAAGGATTTTAGTGGTAACTGGTAATTTCTTTTTACGGTTTTCTTTTTTAAGATTTAGTTATATGATGCATATATATATATATATATATATATATATATATATATATATATATATATATGTGTGTGTATTTTAGGATATTACACTGAAAACATGTAAAATTGCTACACAATTGCAGTTGTGTTTTAATGCATATCAATGCATCTCTTCAGGCGATTGTAAATTACCGACGAGTGAAAGATTTATTTCGATTTAAAAGCAAAATATAATCTCTTTTTACGAAAAAAAAAAAAAAAAAAAAAAAAAAAAAAAAAAAATGAGGCTGGTTATAAAGTTTGTGGGCTTTACTTTGATTAACCAATCAAATATAATCTCCGTTAAATTTAAACTAAGCGAAGAAGCAAAAATTAAAAATTATTTTTTTATAAATGGGCCATGACTCGTAGATTGGCAGCTGACGGCAGCCAGACATAAACTAAAGCGGATACAAATGGTTACATAAATTATACAAACCAGACAAGGCAGTTTTCCAAGAAATAAAAATTGGGCGGTGAGATAATTTAACAAAATGCTAAACAAGTTATAGGCAACAATTCGTAAAAAGAAGTTTTATTTTGCATTTAAATCTAAATAAATCGTTCGCTCGTCAGTAATTTACAATCGCCTGATGAGATGCATTGTTACGCATCAAAACACGACTGCAATTTTGTAGCGATTTTAACATGTTTTCGATTTAATATCGTAAAATAAATAATATTGCTCTACTCTGTATAAGAAACCTCTTTTAAATCAAATGTTACGAACGTTGGAATTGTACTCTATTCGTTGTCATTATATATATATATATATATTTATGAATAAAAATGACAATAGGAAAATTGGTAATTGCTGACGCGTTTCGTCCAATGTGGACCAGTTTTCCTATTGTCATTTTTATTCATAAATATTGTCTTCTCTACTGGTTAAATCGGAGAAATTTTCATATATATATATATATATATATATATATATATATATATATGAGAGATTATAATAAAAACATGTTGAAACCGCTACACAAAAGCTTTCATGTTTCAAAACTTTAATTGTACTTCTTCAGACGAAGGTAAGTAACTCGTGATTAAATGATTTTTAAAAAAGATTAAAAACAGTGTTACCTCTTTTCCGAAAGTTAAGGTTAGAATAAAAATAGATTTGTAGGTATGTCTTGATATATATATATATATATATATATATATATATATATATATATATATATATATATATGGTTTTAAGATATACTATATTTATGGGTTAAAGTGCTCAATATCAGGATAGAGCAGAAGTAAATATAAAATAGACATTAAAGTCATCACCCGGGCCTGACGATTACGTTTCGCATGAAACAGACTGTCGCCTCTGGATGCTGACTTCAATGTTCACTTTACATTATATATATATATATATATATATATATATATATATATATATATATATATATATATATTAGAACTTCCATATACACGTATTTTCTTAGGTTGTGAATTTTCAACTGAGAGCAAGTACTTTATAGCCTAGACATTTCTTAATTACGACCATCACTATTCTTGTGCTTTGGGGACATTGGTTGATCAAAATTATGAATTGGAGTTGCCCGCAGAAATCATAACCAATGATCAAGGGAGTCTACTGTGTATTGCTTACTTCCCTTGCGTTCTCTCATGGTCAAGGTGTCCCTCCTCTCCTCAATCAACGGACCACATACAAAATTTGGAGAACAGTTTTGATACTCACAAAGCCATGTATTATAAGAACAGACACACCATAAGGGGAAAAGTTCTGGGGTGGCAAATTTAGAAATCCCGAAGAAAGATACCAATTAACCAACACACACACATCCAGAAAGGATGCTACAATACCGAGGCATTTGCGACCTAGTGTAAATGACGGTGCACTCATTATTGCTGGAAAATGCTCAGAAAAAAAAAAAAAAAAAAAAAAACGATGGCCTGTTTATTTTTTTTTAAAATGACATCAAATCAGTTTACAAACATTAAAATCAGTATTTGATGATTTAATTTTTTTTTGTATAAAAAATTGTTAATCATTTTTAATACATAACTAACCCTTGTAGTGAACAAAACAAGATGTAGATTTAAAATTCAAATGCTAAGTAGACTCATGGATTTTGTTAGAAATTAAAAAGACTCGAATTACAGTGTAACCCGGATATAAGAGAAACCCGGATATAAGAGAGATTTTCTCTGGTCCCAAATTAGAGCATGTGTTAATGTATATAAAATAGACCAACCCCGGATATAAAAGAGACCCGGATATAAGAGACTTCTTCTCTGGTCCCGACAACTCTCTTATATCCGGGTTACACTGTACAAACTTTGCTTAACACACACGCAAAAGCGAATCCAAAACAAAACTCGTGAAATTTCACACCTTGATGTGAAATGTTTTTCGGCCAATAGAAAACTAGGAAACATTTAAAATCAAAATTCAAATAATCTTTAATTCTCAGAAACAAATTCTTTTACGGACCTTTTCGCGAGCCGACGCGAAGTTTGTTCGTCGTCCAATGGAAAGGCCCGAATCATATCCGGGAGTGAATTCCCAAATGACCTTTTCAAGCCCCACAAACAAAATAAAAGACGGGCAAGTTCGCCTGTTACCAGAGAGGAGATAAGCGTATTAACCCGTCAGTTGCAGGTCTGTCCTGCTATTTAGCCATAACTGGGGGCAGAAGAAGCGGATTCATACCTTTCCCAAGGGTATTAGCACGTAAGTGAATGTAATGGATTCAACGGGAATTCAATTCGTCAATGCGAGCCGCTATCTATTACTCCACCATGTCTCCTCCTTGAAAGTACGTATTTTGAGTTTAATTTTTTTTTTTACAATTACATTGTGATTAATTTACTTTATCCACATCTAGCTTTTTTCTTTTTTTAAAACGAATAGGCTATTTTGCCGGTCCCTGTAAAAAAAATAGACACCAAGGCTATTTTGCAGTAAATATATTGTTTCTGAATTAAAAATATATTATATTTGATATCGTCAGCACAGTGGCTGTGTGGGTAAGAATTGAACAACATGGATTCTATGGTCTGTGGCTGCTATCTTCAGTGGGTACACCTGAAATGTATTGGCAAGAGAACGTTGGATTTGCAGAGACTGTTCTGCCTGAAGTGCTGAAAATATTTAAAGACTTCAATATTTCTTTTAATGACAAATAAATGATTTTAATTCGTATTTTAACAATTGAAAGTGGAAAAGATTTTAAATTGTCTTAACAATTAATAGTGAAAATAAATAAACCTCTGTGTTAAATCTGTGTGTGTTAAACATTATCTGCGTTCATATCAATAAAAATATTTACAGGTAAAATAGCCTGGGAGTCATCTATTACTCCACCATGTCTCCTCCTTGAAAGTACGTATTTTGAGTTTAAATTTTTTTTGAATTTTTGTTCGTCTATTTTACCGAGACCGGCAAAATAGCCTCTTCCTTTTTTTTAAAAATGATTTTTGTTTACATTGTAAAAGATTTTTTTAGCAGATCAGTTCTTAATTTGTTTATATAAGCAGTAAAAAAAAAAAAAAAAAAAAAAAAAAAAAGGCAAAAAATATTTAGCTTTGGATGATACTGAATTTCAACCTGTTTTTATCATGGCCGGCCTTAAGCCAAATGAATGAACAGTTTTCTGTACGAAAGAATTTTACTCTTGACATAAATTCTAGTCCATGAAAATTGAGACCTGCCAAAATTAGTCATAAATTGTGAGAAGTGAATTTGAAGCCTACCTGTAGGTTATAAAAAAGGGCCTTGGATTTAAATTGAAGGAGTCGACGAACATCAGTTACTGGAAACCAGGTCGCCCCGGTCCAGAAAGAAAAGCGGTGCGGAAGGAATTTAACAACCGTCACACGAGAATCGAAAGGAACCTCAAAGTCGCTCCCACATCAAGGAAAAAAAAAACAAACTTCGGCTGGTGTAATTGTTACCGAACTTTGCTTCGAAAATTGTACCAAATTATTCCTTGAAAACTATTCAAATTATTTTCTTTTCTACATTTTATATGTAGTTTTCTTTTCTGAGGACCTTATGCAACATTATAATTTTGATTGTATTTCATTTGCATTCATTAATTTTTACATACATATTATTGGCTATCATTTGGCACACAATGCACTTAATTTGTGTAATTCATTCCTTATGTCTCGTTTGTTTATAAATTCGGTTTGTGTCGTGTCTTTGTTGTGTGCCTATATAAATTGTTACCTCAAACATTTGCTAGAACTATTTTTTTCGTAAGTTTTTTTATCAAATAAAAATTTCTTTAAATTAATACTCTAATAATACTTAAGATACCACCAAATCAGATAAGAAAATTAAATAATGGCACAGTGAAGACATAAATATTTACTTTATTATTTAAGTATTAAAATTAAGAAAGTAAAAAATGAAATACGTTTTACCTAACCCAAGAATTAACCACAATATATGTCTGGAAAACCGGAAGTTAAAATGGCTACAATTGAAAGAAAAACTTGAGGAGTGACTGTAAAGTGAGAAAAACGACGAAAAGACAAATAACCACGACATTCTATACGTGTGCACATACGCACGGATGGGCGAACGCATGCATACACTGTGGAAAAAAAACTTGCACCAATGAAAAGTGCATATAAAAAAAGGAAATCTAGAAGTATAAGCGGTCAATTTCTGATATCCCCTGACGCATGGACGAAGTGATTCCTGAAAGGCCCGTATACGAAACAGGACTCTGAACCATGTCACACAAGCAAGAGAACCCAGTCATGGCTGTCAGACAACACCTGCAACCACATCACCCCTTACATCTGGCCACCTAACTCAGTAGAGTGAGAGACCAACAAAACTCCTTGTAACACCAAAGATCAATTGAAGGATTATGCCAGCATTCACCTACTTAAACAAGGAGACTGTTCAGAAGAGTTGCAGGGGATTCCGAGGTCGTCTGGAGGCCGTGGTTGAAGTCAATGGCAATTTCATTGAATAAATTTACTCTGTATTTCAAGATATTTTTGTGTAATTTTAGCAAATATATCTGTTAAAATAAGATGTCAGTGTCATTTTCATTTTTACATAATTTAGACAATAATTTATCCATCGCAACCTATATATAAATAACTTGAACAGATTTTAAATTAAGCGTCTAATGATTTTTTTTTCTTTTAGATTTAACAACTTAAGTTTTTGACAAATTCAACCATAAAAGATTAACAATCAAACAACGTGTTAAAGCTTATTACACAGCCAATGCAACAATGGCTTTATTGAATGAGAAACAGCAAAGTCAATTGGCCACCATGAACGTGCGACTTGACGTCTTTAGATTTCTTCCTTTGGAGTCATCTCAAAAGTAAGGTCTATGCCAACAATTCAACAGCTGAAGGATAACATAATAATGCATTTTGGTGAGATCAACGAGCAACTATGCAGAGATGTCATCAAAAATTTTGACCATGGAGTGGAGGTGTGCTGCTGAAGCCTTGATGGCCATTTGGGTGATATTATTTTTCACACATAATTGCTATGACTTAAATAACATGATCCAAAGAGAAATAAATAAAATTTCACCAATAACACCGATTTATTTACTGCTGACTTTGATCCGTCTTAATGAAACACACTTTCATGCCTGATAATTTGTGATGGATAAATTGACATCTAAATTACATATTCATATATACACATGAGGGAAATTTAAAAATTATCCACACTCATAACACAGATACGTTATGCTGAAAATGCGTTTATTTTTTTTTTTTTTTTTACTTACCCTCATATAGATAAGGTTATGTATAGAAGAAAGATAATGTCATTTGTATAGTGGCATCATCAGAATATTATTTATTTATATTTTCTAAAATGTCATGAAACAGTAAATTCACATTTATATGTCCAGCAGCTGCAATGTGTCCATAAATGTTTGGTCCAAAAATCACTCTGCACTTGTTGATAGAAAAAATATTCTCTTCCATGACATGCATAGCCGCACAGGGCAAGCATAAAGCAGGAAAACATTTCGGAGCTCACTCAGTCGGGTTGACTCCACCAGCCATATTTACCTGCCATTTGCCGACTTACCTTTAATGATGACTGCAACGCACCTTGATGGGGAAAACTTTCTCTAATGAAAACCAGATTTAAGTGCTCACTGAAAAAGTTTTTCACATCAAAACCTATGAAAATTTACTCAAAATCTTTCAAAGCGACACCTGATAAGTGGTCACTGCAAATAACGGTGAATATATAAATGAATTAAATATTTGTACCTTAGTGTATTTTTTCTTTTTTTAAAGAATAAAGTTAAACAAAAATGGGAATCAATTATGATGCCACCTTTATTCAAAATTTATCCTAAACTATTTCAGAGACATTATGCATAGGTGGAAATGATAGAGAAATGATAGAGATTCTGTTAACTAAAATTTTACCAAAACAAAAATGAAGGCTCTAGTTAATAAAAAAATAAAAAATAAAATATATATCTTAGAAAGTATTTTCTTTTTTTCTTTCAATCATTTTATCTCAAGCAAGGCAAAAAAGCCATGAAGATGTAAGGGGTTACCAAGTTAAAGAATATGAAGAAGAAGAAAAAAAAATCACAATTAAGGAGAGAGAACAATAAAAGAATAATAATTAAGAAAACAATTGATATTGCATTTAAATTTTTGAAGATCAAAGTTGACTGGAAAGCAAGAAGCTGGAAGAGAGTTCTACAAGCGAGACATGCAATAGAAGAAACTGTTAGCATAGAACTTACAGTTACATCGAGACATTTCAGTGGTAAAATTATGAGACCTTGCTGCCAATCTAGTACTGCGATTAAATTCATGAAGTCTAGGTACAGAAGAGGGAAGCTCATCAGAACAATTACCATGAAAGTATTTAGAGAAAAGGCACAGGGAAGCTATGGTTATGACACTAGGAAAATGACTGAAGCTGAGATGCCAGGTCAAGACCAATAACATTTCAGATTCTTATTTAGATCTTATCAAGAATCAGAAAACCTAGACTGGATATGACAATAATATTCAAGACAAGGACAAATGATAGACTTATACCTGTGTAAGGTAGATTCTGGTAAAAAAAACTTTCTAAAAGCATATTGAAGCTATGTTCTGGCAGTGGGGAAGTGACTGAAGCTGAGATGCCTGATCAGGACCAATAACATTGCAGATTCTTTGGATTTCATCAAGAATCCCTAAATATATAGCAGAAGCAGCAGAGAAGATGTGGCAGCAATATTCAAAGCAAGGACGAATGGTAGACTTATAAATATGCAAGATAGATTCTGCAGAGAAACATTTCAGATTCTTCTTAGGATTTTATCAAGAATCTCTAAATATATAGCAGGAGCACCAGACCAGATGTGGCAGCAATATTCAAAGCAAGTCAAATTTAGTAAAATCAATTCATAGTCATAAAACAACTTAAAAAAAGTCACGTATTCAAAGTTAATTCAATTTGGAAATATTATTTAAACAAGACATTTCTTTTTTAGCAACATCTGTGAGGTGATTTGATTGTTTCTATATTCAAGATATATATATATATATATATATATATATATATATATATATATATATATATATATATATATATATATTTTTAAAGACATTTTTATGTTTATACATTATTTTTATAGATAAAAATATTTAAGTAAATGCTGTTTATAATAAACAGCATTAAACAACATTTACCGGCCTGAATGTCTGAGAAAGTTTCATAGAAAGTATGTGTCCTCTGAGAGGAATCAAAACTGTACCCTATACAGAACCGTCATTTAGCCTGATGTGCCTTTAACCGATTTGGCCACAGAGGTGCGTTCGGTTAGCAAGGTAAATTTTACTGTCTTTAAACTACAATCGTCCATGATTCTCTCACGTACATTCATATCTGCTCATGGCGTATCCAAATGTAAACAGATGACATCACACATTATGAAATGGACAAAATCCGACAATTATTTTTAAGACATTTTTATGTTATACATTCTTTTTATAGATACAAATATTTAAGTAAATGCTCTGTTTTTATAATAAACAGTATTAAACAACATTTACCAGACTGAATGTCCGAGAAATTTTCATAGAAAGTATTCGTTTAAAGACAATAAAATCGGCCTTGCTAACTGAATGCTCCTCTGTGGCCAAATTGGTTAAAGGCATGTCAGGCTATATGACGGTTCTGTATAGGATGCAGGTTCGATTCCTGTTGGAGGACGAATATTTTCTATGAAAATTCCTCGGACATTCAGACCGGTAAATGTTGTTTAATACTGTTTATTATAAACAGACCATTTACTTAAATATTTGTATCTACAAAAAGAATGTATAAACATAAAAATTGTCTTAAAATAATTGTTGTTTTGTCCATTTTAATCCATATATATATATATATATATATATATATATATATATATATATATATATAAAGTGAACATTAAAGTCAACACTCAAAAGGTGACAGGCTGTTTCATGCTAGACGCAATCATCAGAGGCAGCTTGATGATTGTGTCTAGCATGAAACAGCCTGTCGCCTCCGAGTGTTGACATCAAATGTTCACTGTTATATTTACATACGGTCTATCTCTGATATTGAGCACTTTATCCCATAAATATACCACACCTTAATACTATATTTCTATCTATCTATCTATCTATATATATCTTTGTAAAATTCAGGTATAAATAAATGCTTCTGAAAAGAAAACATTCATAAAAAAAATGACAAGAAGTACGCAGCTCCTGCCAGGCTCTAACTTTACAGCCCAGTTTCCCAACCTAGGCAAGATCACCCATCAGTGGGCGATTTCAACATATGCTACCAGAAAAAGGAGATATACAAATAATTTCTTTAAAAAAAACAGGCAGCTGAATAGGAATAACCGTGTCCCATTCCTCCATAAGATATAAATATTCCCTACAAACGATGAATATTTTTCTATTTTCTAAAGTTTTGAGATGAGTCAATAACATTCAAATAATTCTTTAGTATTAAGCATAACAAAAAAATATTTGCTGAAATTTTATTAGTTGTTAATTGTGTATATTCTTATGAACAATTTTAAAAAATTTTTTGGCAACACTTGCAACACTAAACCTAGCCATAAAATTAACCTAGACTATAAAACTAAGTTAGATATAAAGTTGTCAATGGTCAAGTTTGCTTTAGTTCATTTTTTTATATGGTAGTAGGAACAGTATTGTCTGCATAAATCAGTCCCTTTGGTATTTTTTACTACATCATAGAGGAAGTTTATGAACCAGTAACAAACTTTTACCAAACAATTTTGGTATGCATTTGAATATTTGTTATACATGTGGGTGGTGGAAAATTTATCTCTATGAAAGTGGGTGATGACACCAAAAAGGTTGGGGTCCTCTACTTTACATGAGTCAGAACAAACCAAAAATAGAATATTGCCAAGGCTGGTGCAAGTCAAATCAATTCAAAGTCAGAATACAAATTAAAAAAAAAAAAAAAAAAATTTCTTTTTAAGTGCTGTCTGCAAGAGTTTTAGCAAAAGAATTTAGTTGTTTGCATATTCAAGATATGAATGAGTTTCATTACATTCACTTTTGCATAAATACTCTCGAGAAAGAGAAATAATATGATTCCATTTCTTCACCCCCCAGCTATGGATTAAAGAGCAAACTGGACATCTAGCTGTGGTTGGCAACCAGTCTAGGAGAATGACAACAGAATTACAAACTAATGTGAAATTGGAAAGCTGAGTTCAAATTACAGTCGGGTTCGTTACATTCACTTACATGCAAATAACCTTGAGAAAGGCATGAAACCATCTGTTCTCCCTCACCAGCTATGGGTTGAATAGCAGGACAGACTAGGTCCTATAGCCTAGTGTGGTAACCAATCTACTGCAGAAAGAAATGACTTACTGCGGGAAAATCTTCTGCCTAGTCAATGATGAATCAAAAAATACATGATCACTCAAGAATGTATTACATATGGCACTTAACTGACTGATGTAGCCCTGGTGAAGCAGATAAAGCCATTGACAAGATTATGGGCTTCAAAATGGCTAAAATCTAAACTTTGGTTGACCTAAACATGCATCAATTTATTATTGTTATTTATTTTAAGTTTTTGTCGTATCATTCAAAAAGTAGCTAGAAATTTCTTTTACTCAAATTAAAGGTTGAGAAAAATTTACACATTTTTTAAAAGACAGAGTATAAGAAATCAATGTGAGTATAATTGTTTTTAGTGAATATCCTCAACAAATACTAACAGGCTAAAATTTCATCCCTGCTTGAAGATCTTTGAAATAAAACAAATTGTTTTGTCAGAAACACATTGATATCAAATATTAAAATAAGAATTGTTATTTGTTGGTATAAGAAAGTTTATTCTTTAATATCAACAAATAGGTTTGTTTTTGTTTTAAATAAAAAAAAAAATACAATTTTTTTAAAAAGATTTGTTTGTCAAAATTTTGCTTTCATCTTTTCAAATAAAGAATTTGGAAGTAGATGAGTATAAAAAAAAAGCAAAAATTTATTTATCTCAAGGAAAGATATCTTTTATGGATTTGCATGCAGAAAATGGAAGAATACATTTATATTAGAAAAATAAAAGGGTAAATAAAAAGAAAAGAAACACTTTTTATTTATTTTTTTTTTTGGTAATATTAAGACTTGTATGTTTAATTTTATGTGTGTACTCGCGTCCACTGGCTTATACAAATACAAAAATGAACAAAAGAATTTGACAACAGTTCCAAGTAGAAATAAAACAAGGCACTGAGCCTAGAATTATAGAAAAAACGTATTGCCAAGTTTGTCTCAAGAAAAAGGGGAGATAATTATGAAAGGCATTAAAGATGTCTGCTTGTACACAGTCGATCAGTTTTTCAAAAATCACTTAAATGGATGGTAAATAATTATTAAATTGAAATTCTTTTTAAAAAAATTATATATACTTTTTTTTAAATTTATTTCTATGACTAAATTACATATATCTGTGTATGTGTGCGTGTATGTGTGTGTTTTAGAGGGAGGGGCGGAATTTGTAAATGGCCAATATGTTAAAAAAAAATTGGCCAATCTGTTTATGAAGAGAAAAAAATAAAAAATAAAAAAATGACGGAATTGTTTCGTTTAATCAATTAATATATATTTTTTATTTTTTTTAATTTTGAGGGTATATGTCAGAGAAAAACTGTAAGGATTGTTTAATAGTGATGGCAAGGAAAGATGCAATATGCAGGCAGGCAGGGGGCAATGCATTGGCTTCGTTCTGCTACGGAACTTGGTTGACACACATGGAACACAGCAGGCACACGTATCCAGAGATGCACATAGATAGACATGTATACATACAACACAGCTTTGTATGTGTTCACACATACACAAAAGACATTTTATATATATAAGCTGCTAGAAATATAATGTTGAATTTTAGAAGATGGAGTATAAAAAAAAAAAAAACATGCAATTGAAGAGTTAATTTTAATTTGAACATAGTCCTTGAATCCCAGTTTGAAACAAATTCTGTCATTCTTCTGAAAGAATCTGGAATTCTGAACAAAAAAACAAAAAAAAAGAAATGATCTTATGTCTAAAACAAAGTAGAAACCTCGTAAGATCTTGGTGAGCACAGTCAATGGGATTTTCTTTTCCTTTAATCCCTGATTTTTACTATGAGGAGTAAAAGAATTTGTTTCATATTGGAATAATGATTATTTTCTGATAATTAAATTTAACTTTTACCACACTTGAACAGAGGGTTTAATTCCTACTCCTAAATATTAACATTACTTTCAAAGAATCTTCAGAGCAATATATATATATATATATATATATATATATATATATATATGAGAGGGACAAAAAAATATTAAAAAAAAAATTAAAATAAAATTGATAAAGGAAGAGGCTTGTATTATTTTAGTTTTTAAATTTCTTTTTTTTTGATTACTGTCATTTCAGTTATGTTATTTTTCTGTTGTTTGCTTCTCTCATTTACTTTATCCTGCATCATTTCATCGTTGCTATATATATATATATATATATATATATATATATGTGTGTGTGTGTGTGTGTGTTTGTCTGTCTGTGAGAGAGTGTATTTCAAAATCTTTATAACCCACCTTTTTTTTTTCTCCAAAATAAAAAAAATAAAAAAATTTTTTTTTGAAAGTTTTAATTAAATCTTGAAATTAGTCCTTAATAATTGTCTGACAGTTGGTGGTCCGTCCAAAATGCAGGACATGAATATCATGAGAAAGCAAGAATGACAAATAGTTACATAGACAGGAGTAAACAGACAGATGGTGTAGTAGTAGTAGTAGTAGTAGTATTAATAGTAGTACATATTATTCAGCACCGTTCCAGTTCCTGGTGTTGTCAGCCTGAAACAAAAAAAAAGAAAAGAAAAAAAAAAGAAACAGAATTAATTTAATAACTAAAACATAAAAAAAAGAAACACTTTTTTGGTAAAGATCAATTCATTTCTTTTACCCCAAAGCAAGGCAATAAATCCACCAAGATGCAAGGAGTTATTGAATATTAACGAATACAAGAAAAACAAAACAAAAAACACTATTAAGGGGAGAGAACAATAAAAGAACAAGAATTAAGAAGAGTAGATAACAACTGAGGAATTGGTAGAGCCAAGTTCAAACTCCTGTTAAATCCATTACATTCACTTATGTGCCAATAGCCTTGGGAAAGGTGTGAATCCTCTTCTTCTCCTCCCTGCCAAGCTATGATTAAATAGCAGGACAGATTGGGTTCTATAAGCTTGGGTGGCAGCTGGTCTACCATAGAAAAAAGAAATGGCAACCTACTGCAGGAAAAAAAAACCTGCCTCATTAGTCATGTATCGAAAGATACATGATCTCCTAAGCATGTATCATGCATGGCACATAACTGACTGAGATTACTTTTAAATTTTTGAAGATCAAAAAATGGTAAGCTGTAAGAGACTTCCACAAGCGCGAAGTGCAATAGAAGAAACTATTAGCATCTAAAATATCGCTTCTTTCATGTGAAAATAGAGTATAAATAAAAAGCCACGATTTCTTAAGCAGACAATATAACCAATGCAATTTCAAAATTACTTAAATATGGCTGTCATTTTTGACAGTATGTGTCGTATTAGCTTCCTTTGGATATTTTTACTTTTAATGATTTAAAAAGCAAAATACTTTCTCGAATCTGGCTAGAGTTAATTCTGGAGATTAAAATTCTAGTTTATTCACATAGAAAATATAAACAATGCAATTTTATCTACTTAAAGATTCTTGATAAAATCCAAAGAAGAATCTGCAATGTTATCGGTCCTGACCTGGCGTCACAGCTTCAGACGCTTCCCCACCATGTAACATAGCTTCTGAATAATGTTTGAATATTACTTCATAACTCGAAACTTGGATTGGATTCAAGCTGTATTCTAGATTGGTTTTCCATTTCTCTTTTATTGTTCTCTCTCCTTAATGTTTTTCTTTTTCTCATTCTTTCACACTCAGTAACCCCTTGCATCTTAGTGGCTTTACTGCCTTGCTTGAGATGAAAAGATTGAAAACAAATAAATATAACATTACTTAAATATGGCTGTCATTTATTGACAGTACACGTGGACTCCTTATGTAATAAATTCAGACAACTAAAAACGGTTTAACCAAAGCTTTGAAACTTTACATCTCAAAACTCAATGCATGTAACAAAATATGTAGAGTAATTGGCCATGGTTAAGTGTAATTGGTAAAATGCTCAATGCAATTGTTAAATTTCTCAAAAAACAATAAGAAAGAAAAAAAAAAATGGACAAATAATATTAAGCAGACAAAGTATATGTAAGTCAAAACAATAGTCAGTCATTCAGTTATGTGCCATGTGTGATACACCCTTAGGCGATCATGTATCTTTCCAATACATGACTGATGAGGCAGATTTTTTTCCTACAGTAGATTGCCATTTCTTTCTGCAGTAGACCAGTTGCCATCCAAGGCTACAGAACCTGGTCTGTTCTGCTATTTACCCATAGCTGGGAGGGAGAAGAAGAGGATTCATACCTTTCCCAAGGGTATTAGCACATAAGTCAATGTAATTGGTTTGACTGGAATTCGAACTTGGCTCTCTAATTCCTCAATCCAAGCCGCTATCCATTACTCTACCGTGCCTTTTCATATAACAGTAATAAGGCAAAAAGATCAGAGTAAGAATGATGTTCATATGTGAAATAGATTCAGTCAAGTGATTGTGTTGGATGTCAGTTGAGGAAGAAGAACCTTTGACCTTACTTCCACTGCATCGGAGAGTGAGTGAAAGTCGAAATGGGTGATAGCATAAACAGGAAATGGCTAAAATAAACAGGACGCACAGGTGTTGTGAGCAGATGTAAATGCGTGCTAGCATGGGCGCATGCCGGAAGAGAAGTAGCCACACGAATTTGTGTGGGCACATGGCTGGAAGAGGCATGTCCACAAGAAGTTGCATAGATGAAATACTGGAAGAAAGTGTAACCACATGAAGCTGCATGGATGTCCAAATGTTATAAAAATGGTCCAACTCTTGGCCTGAGAAAGAGGCTGGTTGGAGTTTCACTGAAGATTTTGTCTCCACCAATCCCTGTGTGCGCAATCCTAACCTCTCTGATTCTCCCTCATTCAACCCAATCACTGCAACTCAAACAATAGATATTTATATATTTTTATATATAAGTGTTTGTCATCTTATTTGAGCCCAGCAGCAATATACAACAATTGCAGCATTTTGACTTCAAGACAAGAACAAAAATATGGCTGACGATACCATAAAAGGGTCCATTTTTATTGGTTAGGAAGAAATCTCAGCACACATCTGTACAATTTGTCTATAAATTTGGAGAGAGAATGTTTTTAGCGATAATTCACAGCAGTTTGAAACCAGCAAAATGTAAAAGGCAAAAAAATCTAAACATTATAAAATACTCACTGTGCTGATTAAATCAGACATTTTGTGATTTAACTTCTCCATTTTGTTTGGCTTGGTGGTTTGCAACTGGACTGCCACCAGTTTTCTGAGCTTCCATCTCAGCCTGCATCTTTGCTAACATCTCTTTCATCTTGCGCAACTGAAAAAAATCAAGGGAAATAACTCTTGTAAAAGCCACATTTTCGGATTGCCACATAAAATAAAATTGCAAAAATTACTCTTACCTCTCCAACAATTGCTGTTATATTGTGTGCATGAAATGTAGATACAAATGTTGCAGTTATTTTGGGACAGAAGCCGCCATAAATAAAAGTCTAATTGTTATAAATACTTGAAGATGAATTTTGTCAATAATTTCATCTTAATTTTATTTTCTTTATTTACACTAGTAGCCTTTTTATTGCTTCAAATGTTATTGGAGTAAATACTCGGATTTGAAAATAGCAGTCCTCTTTTTACTTTTAGACAGTGTGCATTATTTTTTATTAGATGAAATATTGTTGACAATATTTTATCTAATACAGATTCAAGATGATATAATCCACATTGATTTGACGTGGTATACACACTATCAGCAGAATTGCTTCCTGGACAATTGCCTCCATAGGACAATCGCCACCCACCCACCTAACCATCATTAAGAGAAAATAAAGAGAAAACACAATTTTGGTGTGTGTGTTGAGGGGGGGGGTATAAATACTAATAAAACTAACTAGGGTTTTATTTTCATGTTTTATGTATTATCCAATAAAATGAATTATATTTTTATATCACTATAATTATACCAATAAAAATGCAAATTGTTGACTATACACAAATACAACAATTGATAACTCTCTATTTAAACTAATGATTATAAAAAATAATAATTACAATAATCAATTCTTACATTTCATATTATCCAATAAATAGACTTATATTTTTATATCACTAGAATTATACAACTAAAATTACAAATTAAGGACTATACATCTCAAAAAGTTGAACACATGGCAGTTCTCAAAGTCTTATATAATATTTGTTATTCTAAATGTCAAATCTTGATAATGTTTGCACCTAGGCAGTGCTGGATGGCCTGCAAGCATACACTGATCCCAATCCACTATTATAAAGTAGAAAATCTTCGTCAACAGCTGTCACCTTTTACTCGGATGTAATGACCATGTCAGTGAGGTTTGATGGAATGGGATGAGGAGCACTGACAGCTTGTTTGTAGCGTCTTGTTGCATGTCTAATATGTTTTACAGGTGTGTAGTTAAAGGAGTCTCTATTCCTTGGACATTGTTCATACAATACAAGATACTGCTTGTCCACTCCTCTGTTCTCATGTTTCATACACGTCACCAACATAAAACCATTCTGCCTTCTCACTGCTTCAGCCCTTTTTTTTATCAGGCAAACACCGCAGCCGACCAACAAATCAGCGTTCTTCACTTTTGTTCTCAGTCACCCAGGCAAATAGACTCCTTCAGTCTGACCAATCAGCACACGACTTGCTATTTGTCAGACCATGCTGAACTGTACAAAAAAAACCTGCTACAGCACATACTGCTGGAATTGCTAGACAGGAGAGTAATGCCATTTTCAAGGAGCAAAATGCCGATGTCACGTGTCACACGTTGAGGTATGACACTTATTTTCCTTTGCATCAGATGCAAGCCACTCTGGCTCGCTTGCTTCCATGTGACTGTTCACCGCAAAGTAGTAGTTGAGGCAGTTTCTTATATGGACTGAAATATTTGGGTAATGATTTGCTGTACGGTATCTTCATGTCATATAAACAAGATTTCTGGGCGATGTATGTCTGCAGCATGGGCATGATCATTTAAATGGCCAATGACTTTATATCCAAAAGCTTTAACTTTACAGTTGCTATGCTGACACTTTTCTCACATATTAAGATACCAGCTTAAAAGCCATCTGATAGGGTGGTATTTAAACTAGCTCCTGTGGAGGGCTTTTGATTAGGCCTCCATCACAATAGGTAGGGAAGAGTAGATGCAATAAACAGCAATAAACTACAGAAGAACTCAAAACTGATCGCTGCATTTAAGTCTTGCATTAATATTTAAGCTTACCTTTTAAAAGTTCAACAACAATTCTTTTGCCGGCACTGAATTTAAAGACAATTTGATGTAGATAGATCCTTACTTTACCAACAATCATTTTTATTTAATGGTTGACTTTTGCAATTAATTTTAATTCCCAAGTTATAAAAATTATACCAAAAAATCACTTAAAAAAAAAAAATAAATAAATAAATATCACCGAAAACAGCTGCAGTAGTGAAAACTTGAGAATAGAAAATTTCAGGATTGTGGGTCCGGTTCTGGCACGGAATGCTTTTAATTTGCTCATGGAAATGGTATGATATGTTGGGCTACGTCCTCTAGGAGCAAAGTTGAAAAAGTGTGACACACTGACATTTGCATTTATTATATAGATAACACTATTTGCCAGTCAGGTCAGGATAATGGCATAAACTTCAAGATGGCTTTTAGAAATTTATCTTTATTATTGAAGTAAAAGCAAAACCTTTAAAAACTTTCCATTGTGCAAGGGCAGTTGTTCTATAACCACTATATGCACACTCTAGAAAACTTATTAAAAAAAAAAAAAATGTACAAGATTCAAACCTGCATGAGTCCTGGGTATGACGATGAACTATATATCCGGCAGCAAGATCAGGAGATTGGAGGTTTTGAGGAGCATGAAAAACTACTTAATTATTGTTTTTGGCATTCCCAGATTCACCCTGACCCAGGTTGGTATGACCTGTTAGTGTCACAGCTATGGGAAAATAGTGACCCCCCCACCCACTACTGCACACAAAAATAAAACACTATGAAAGTATAAAAATACATTTTCATATAAATTTTTCTATAAAAAATTTATCAACAATACACAGACTGACTTCACCAAAATACATTTAAAATACTGCCAACCAACCAATATGAAAGAACTCTTTCCTGACATTAATCCATATAATATCCTACAATTTCTTAAAGAAATCAAACTGTATTCCAAAATATAATTACAACATAAAACCAACTCTAGTAATTATGTCCACACAAACATGTATATGGATAAAAGCTGAGTATCATCTACCATGTATTCAATTGTGAAAGCAGAATAACATATCATATTTTTATTACTTCAAATCTCCTATCAATATTAAATTTTGGCATTAAATGAGCCATATGGAGCTGATACGCTGCTAAACAGACAAGTCAATTGAACCTTGTTCAGATTTATTCAGATCAGAAAGGAGGAAGCAGGTTTGAAACTTGCTGGAGGGCACATAATTTTTAATATGTTAAAAAAAAAACAAAAAAAAAAAACAAAGCATCTACTCAAATACAGGTATCTGACTAAAAATAGTGTCTGAAGTAATAAAAATATTCTTTAGAAATATATAAGTAGTAATAGACTTTTACTAATTAATTTATTAATCTGACAGATTTTATCACTTTGAACGTTGTTTTTAATGAACACCAATATTTCAGTAAGCACTCAGTTTATTTACTTAACAAAATATTTGTTTTTATATTAAAAAAAAAAAAAAAAAAAAAAAAAAAATGCACATCCTGGCAGGATTTGAAACCGTATCCCCCTTTGCAAGAGAAACAGTCATTAGACCCAACATTATTTAGACCAACTCAGCCATGAAGAGAAACACCAAACAAGCAAGGCCGAATAGTGCCTTATAAGCACAAATCCTTGAATGTTTATAACTGTTCAGTTTCATATCCGGACGTAAACAAAGCAATTTCTAAAGGAATGAACTTTTATTTATTAATCTGACAGATTTCATTACTTTAAACATTATTTTTAGTGGATACCCATATTTAAGTAGACGCTCTGTTTATTTATTAAACAGTATATTTATTTATTTTTATTTAACAGCATGAAAATTTGAGATGTCTGTCACTTACATATATTTCTAAAGTAGTAATCGAATTTCTATTTATTTATTAATCCAACAGATTTTTATCACTTTAAATGTTATTTTAGTGGCTAAGTCAGGTAAAACCATGTTGGATCTAATAACGGTTCTGTCTATAAAGGGGGCACATGTTTGAACCTTGGCAGAGGGAGCATCTTTTTGCTTAATAAGATTGCTCGAATATTCAGGCTGGCAGACAAAAATAAATATACTGTTTAATAGATAAACAGAGCGTTTAGTTAAATATGGGTATCCACTATATTCCTTTCATTTAGTTTTCTCTTCATTTTTCTCTTTCTTATTTCCTACCCGCTCTCATCCTCTGCTTGCCCCGCCTTTCCTCCTACCCTCAGCTTGTCCCACCTATTTTCCCCTCCTCTTCTACTCTCTTTGTTCCATCCTGCTTAGTATTACTTGGTAGCTTTATCAGTCAGGGTAACTATCAAACTGATACTACACATTGATCTCAGAAAAATATGGCAGATGTACAGCTAAACAAGTCAAATAATAGTAGGGATATCTTAACTATCTTTGTTGTGTGCATGTAATAGACATGGGAGAAAATGATATGTAGTGTTGTGTCCTTAAAGAAGGTTACAAACAGACAAAGATGGTGCTCGAGTGAAAGGAACAGCAACATGCGTGTAGATGAAAGAAATAGGATTATTGTAAAAGAGAATACACTAACGAAAGACGGTTAGCAAGCTAGTAATTCTTGAAGAAAGGGTATCTCCCCACGTGGTCAGATGTGGCACAAAGCGGAATTTAATGTGAGGTATCTGAGCCCATAGGCTTGGCCAAAACCTCCCCATATAATATGGGGTCAGGTAGCTGTTTCTTGAGACTCTGCCCTTCAACATAGCATCGGAGGGGATCCTCTCTGGCTGGAGGCAGAGAGTTTGACCAGCACAGCTGGAGATGAATCTGCAACTAATTCCTGAAGCAAAGTTATTTACCCCCACCCCTCCGAGGTAGGATGTGGCACAAGGCCATTATTTAAGTGGGGTAAAATCAAGACTGTATGCTCGGGCAAAAATCCCCATAGACCCCGTAAAAACAGGGTCAGGTAGCTGTCTACTACCCCAGATGAGACTCTGCCCTTTGGTATAGCCTCATCTGTTGATGATGTCACATATTATGAAATGGACAAAGTCTGACAATTATTTTAAGTGTGCAGTCATTTGTTTACATTTGGATACGCATTGAGCAGATATGAATGTACGAGAGAAAAACATCGAGAATTGTAACTTAAAAACAGTAAAATCGACCTTGCTAACCGAAACGCTCCTCTGTGGCTCAATTGATAAAAGCACGTCAGGTTATATGACGGTTCCGTAGAGGATACAGGTTCGTTTCCTCTCAGAGGATGCATATTTTCTATGAAAATTTATCAGACATTCAGGCTGGTAAATGTTGTTAATACTGTTTATTATAAAACAGAGCATTTACTTAAAAATATTTGTATCTATAAAAAGAATGTATAAACATAAAAAAATGTCTTAAAACATGTATATTATGTTCGGAAAATCCATGACAAAATAGGAAAACTTTTTTCATGTGATGCATTTCATCGTTTAGGATTTCCTTAAACTAAAGCGAGGTTTACCTTAATGTAACAATATATGCACATGAAGGCAACAGGGATGTTGAAATTTTAAAATTTAAATCCCCACCATATGTGTTTGGGTATATGACATGTTTGTCAGAGGCAAGGTGTATTCAACATTTGATAATTTTGCAGCATTACACGCTTTAAGGTTTTAGGCAGTTTTGATCAACATTTCTTTTCATGGTTGGCTGTAAGGAAGTGTAAATGTAGGACTGCCTTAGATTTAGGTAAAAAAATAATAATAATATTTATTAAGAATTTATTACAGGAAATATCAAGTCTTATGGAATCATTGTTGACAATTCCATATTTAGTTACATAACAAATAAATAATAATATAAATTTTGATGCTATTTTGATTTGTTGTTATGTATTTTTCATTTTCTCCTTTGTTATTGGCAGTATTTTAAAATACTTTGGCTGCAATGCTAAGTTTTCTAAATTGAACAAATTGGAGCTATTTCATTTATGCTTTGTTACCACTCTTTTTCATTGTTGTTTTTTGATCGCTTTCTTTCAGTCATTTTGATGGACAATAGTGAAGTTCTAAAATTTAGAAAGATCTTATTCCATTTCAAAAATAAAGTCTGTAAAAAGGAATATTTTAAATTAATATATGACCAAAAATAAAATGCCTTTGACAAAAAAACCTTAATGATTTCACTATAATTATGTAACAATAATGTAATGATATTCCTCAAACAAATCTACGGTTTATGTTACCTCATCTCATTGCATGGTTACAAACTATAAACCTAAATTGAGCTTGAAATATTGTGTAATCGGCTCTAATCTTTTTGTAAAATACTTGGATCTGACACCATAAATATATTTAATCAACGTATCTGCAGTTTCATGGTTGGTCACATTTGTGGCAGGTTGGCAAGCTTGTGTCACAAATCATTAAAACTAAATGGAATCAAGCCTTAGTGTGCACCTCATACTGATGTCTATGTGCCAATCTAAATGAGTATTTTAATTGTATGCACATCTTACCTCAGCTTCCTTTTCTGCCAAAGCCTGTTCTCTGTCATTGATGTCTGGCTGGGGAATTCCACTTCTGCTGGAACGTTGTTTACTGGAAATAGGAGATGGAGAGAGAGAAAAATTAAGAGGACAAGTCAATAAGTGCAGTCGGATTTTATTTTGTTTTTTTTTCATTTCTTGCCAGTTACAACTGAAGTAATCTTGTAATAATTGAGGAGCACCAGAAAACACACAGGCAAGAAAAATACAAATACAAAAAACACACACACACAAAAAAAAAAAAAAATAAACCCACAAAAATAATACAAATACAAACACACAAAATAAAACACACACACAAAAATTGCAAACGTGCACACACAAAAATCACAAACACACAGAAAAAATAACACATACGCACACACACAAACGCGTGTGTGCACAAAGCAGGTCATTCATATAATTATGAAGGAAATCATTACTTTTTTTGCCTAATTCACAGACTAAATAAATACATAAAAAAATAATTGAGGAAAAAAAAAATAATGAAAAAAGTTTGGGTAACTTACACAACTTTGCCGCCAGCCAATTTCTCGGCACGGAAGTTTTCGTAGTGGATTTCTTGTGTGACTTCTTGTAAATCTTGCATGTGAGTACTATGAAAAACACAGAGAAACGATCAGTGAGTGCATTAATAAAAAAAAAAAAAAAAAAAAAAAAAAAAAAATTTAAAAAAAGAAAAAAAAAGGAAAATATTTACCGGTAATCAAAGGGAGATAACTTTGATAGTTAACATGCTTGGCGCAATTATTTATAAAGGAAAAATAAAAATCCCATTTTCACTGCGAAATATTGCTATAAAATTTAGCATGGATTGTTCCACTAATCGCGTAGATTCCCAAGACGAGTGATCTTGCACCAATTTACTTGCGGAAATTAAAAAAAAAAAAAAAAAAAAAATTAACATTATATTGTCTTTTTACAACCGAAATCAATTTTCAGGAGTTAATCTGCAGTTGTCTCCCTTAGAATAGCCGGGTGAACAAAGTTCGAATTTTAGCTTCGCCTATTGCGTTCACTTCCCCAACATCTTCCCCCGGCTTAAGTTGGTTGCTTGATTTTACGATACACCAACTATTGTTAGGTTTCTCTTGTGTACGGAATGAAAGTGCCTACGTGGTGAGATAATAATTTACTTTACTTCCGGTACGGAACTTATTCCATAAGACACACCAAATGACAAGCTTGTGTGAATAGATAGAGGAAACATTAGCAAAAGCACAACTAAGGATGACAAAGACAGGAAGTTGCAGGGAGACAAAATCTCCTATGACCTGAAGACATGTGGCACATAGAAGAAAATTTACTACAAAAAGTTGAATTAGCTCCCTTATCACCCTAATTTTTTTTTCTGAATAGGCTATTTTGCAGTCCCAGTAAAACAGACACTAATGCTTTAGAAGTATATATATATATATATATATATATATATATATATATATATATATATATATATATATATATATATGATATATATATATGAATAGAAAAGTTCAGAGCAGATAACATTAGAAAGATTTTAGAGTTCCATGAAAATAAGTGGGTACAACGTCTAAAACATACTATCCAGCCAGGCTAAACCATAAATTTAACAATAGTACTAAATATATAACACTACAAATCAAAACCTACCCACATATCTCACCCACACAAGACAGACATGTTTACGGAGGTATTGAGGCCTCACACTTATACACACACCCACACGAACATACACACTTACATACATCACTCACTCACTTCCTAATGAGCCAAATGATAACACACACCCACAGCAATATACACACTTACACATATACTCACTCACTCCCTAAGAACCAAATAACACACATACAAACACTTAACAGAGACACATCCCCTCTCCAGGACCAATAAAACTGTCAAACTGACCAGGGGAATTCAGAGCAGCATAGATCCATCCAGCTCTTATCTCAAATAACAACTTAAAAGAGACTGTTTGACCAACACAAGGAATGTTAAAAGATTCATGTTAAAAAGATAAAACAATAAATGAAAACTACAGACAAAAGTTCATTTTCTCCATTTCTGTAGTTCACTGCTACTAGCAAGCAGAAATATTTCTTCTCCTGATGATGGCCATTTTGGCCGAAACTAGTCGAGGAATGAAATAATAAAAAACAAAACAAAAGAATATTAATCAAAACCCAGTGTGTCTGAAGATTTTAATTTTTTAATATTTTTTATTGTTAAAAAAAAAAAAAATATATATATATGTGTGTGTGTGTGTGTGTGTTCCACTTCAGTTTTAAAATTCTTCTCAACAAATCATTGGTTAAAAAATAATGCAATTGCTATATGTCTTAAAAACGTGAAAATTTTGTGCAAAGAGACCTTGCTATTTTTCTAATCACTGGCTGTCTGGAATAACAATAAATATGAAAGACGCCTACGCAATCAGGTTTTGCCACCAATATTTTAAAATGGCAGCTTGGAACCTGTCAGGTGACAGACAACCAAATAAATAAGGAGCGTGAACATATCAGTGTGACAAAAGAAAAGTCAACCAGACACATTGTTGCCACACTGAAGAAATTTAACTTTGATATTACAGTATTTTCCAATTCTTTATCAGCAAGAAATTATTTTAAAGAAAAAGACTTTTCCTGAAGCTACAAGTTTACCAAACATATTTTCAGCTCTTCAGGGCATAATTCA